>SKCR01004425.1:0-292629 GCA_019454045.1 Zanthoxylum bungeanum
CAAGCCGAGAATGGAAATCCGAGAATGGAGTAAGGTTTGAGAATGAACAAGCCGAGAATGGAAATCCGAGAATGGATCAGAGTTCGAGAATGAACAAGCCGAGAATGGCAATCTGAGAATGGAACAGGGTTCGAGAATGAACAAGTCGAGAATGGAAATCCGAGAATGGAACAGGGTTCGAGAATGAACAAGCCGAGAATGCCAATCCGAGAATGGAGCAGGATTCGAGAATGAACAAGCCGAGAATGGCAATCCGAGAATGGAGCAGGGTTCAAGAAGGAACAAGCCGAGAATGGCAATCCGAGAATGGAGCAAGGTTCGAGAATGAACAAGCCGAGAATGGCAATCCGAGAATGGAACAGGGTTCGAGAATGAACAAGTCGAGAATGGAAATCCGAGAATGGAGCAGGATTCGAGAATGAACAAGCCGAGAATGGCAATCCGAGAATGGAGCACAGTTCGAGAATGAACAAGCCGAGAATAGTAATCCGAGAATGGAACAGGGTTAGAGAATGAACAAGCCGAGAATGGCAATCCGAGAATGGAACAGGGTTCGAGAATGAACAAGCCGAGAATGGCAATCCGAGAATGGAGCAGGGTTCGAGAATGAACAAGCCGAGAATGGCAATCCGAGAATAGAGCAAGGTTCGAGAATGAACAAGCCGAGAATGGCAATCCGAGAATGGACAGGGTTCGAGAATGAACAAGCTGAGAATGGCAATCCAAGAATGGAACAAGGTTTGAGAATGAACAATCCGAGAATGAAGCAGAATCCGGAATGGAGCAGAATCCTAGAATGGAGCAGAGTTCGAGAATGAACAAGCCGAGAATGGCAATCCAAGAATGGAACAAGGTTCGAGAATGAACAATCCGAGAATGGAGCAGAATCCAAGAATGGTGCAGAATCCGAGAATGGAACAGAGTTCGAGAATGAACAATCCGAGAATGGAGCAGAATCCGAGAAAGGAGTAGAGTTCGAGAATGAACAGGCCGAGAATGACAATCCGAGAATGGAACAGGGTTCGAGAATGAACAATCCGAGAATGGCATTCCGAGAATGGAACACGGTTTGAGAATGAACAAACCGGGAATGACACTCCGAGAATGAAGCACAGTTCGGGAAAGAACAAGCTGAGAATGGAAATCCGAGAATGGAGCATGGTTCGGGAATGAATATACCGAGAATGGCACTCCGAGAATGGAACACGGTTCGAGAATGGACCACATCACAGTAATGGTTCGGGAATGGACCACCTCACAATAACGGTTCGGGAATGAACCACCATCATCAGCAGTTTTGGGGATGAGTCCCGGGGGCGAGGCCCATATCAGTATCAATTTTGGGGATGAGTCCTAGGGTCGAGACCCATATCAGCATCATCATCAGTTTTGGGGATGAGTCCCAGGGTTGAGGCCCACATCATCATCAACAGTTTGGGGATGCATCCCAGGGTTGAGACCCACATCATCATCAACAGTTTGGGAATGAATCTCAGGGTCGAGGCCCACATCGGAATAAATCCGGGAATGAGTCCCAGGGTCGAAGCCCACTTCATTAACAGTTACGGGAATAAATCATAGGGTCGAAGCCCACTTCACCAGCAGTTTTGGGAATGAATCCTAGGGTCGAGACCCACTTTATCAACTCGGTTCGAAAATGGACCACCTCTCATACAGCACAGTTCGGGGATGAACTATCACATCACAGCATCATTTTTTCCAGGTACGGAACTCCGGGTATGGAGATATTTCAGCGACGCCTCGGGTATGGGGTTTAGCATGCCAGGTACGGCACTCCGGGTATGGAGATATCATTGCGATACTCTAGATATGGAGACGTAACCACGATATCTCGGGTATGGAGTTTAGCACGCTGGGTATGCCACAACCAAATCAACATTGTTCGATGCAACAGACAAGTCAGATGGTAGCTGGCGAGCCAGATAAGTAAAAAAAAAACATTGCATGACTTTGATATTACTGTCATTGTCACACACTGCACAAGTCCCATCAAAGTGTGGGCGACTGTAGGCACTGTATTTTCGTATATAAATCCCAATGATGAGCCTCATGAGGAAGCACTACCTCTTACGTCGCCGAAGTCGCAGGAAACAGACATCGGAAGGGAAAAGTCAAGAATTGACGTTTTGTTGGACTTTATTCGCTCGTTTAGTTTTGGGATTGCTCGTTGGACCTCCGTTCCAAAATCACCATTGGCCCAAAACCCTATTCTTTCTTGCTCACTCTCGGCCAACACATAAATTAAAACCTCATACACACATCTATTGCCCTTCACCACACCTCACGTCCATGCACCATGCAACAAGCCTTCACGCCATTCACTCCCCACACAACCTTCATGCCTCTTTTGCCCCATTTCACGTGAACCATCTCCCATGCAAAGCCATGCAACCAAACTCCACTCATTTACC
This sequence comes from Zanthoxylum bungeanum, assembly GCA_019454045.1. Taxonomy (NCBI): domain Eukaryota; kingdom Viridiplantae; phylum Streptophyta; class Magnoliopsida; order Sapindales; family Rutaceae; genus Zanthoxylum; species Zanthoxylum bungeanum. The sequence goes on from SKCR01004425.1 coordinate 2,433, forward strand.
CTAACTATTTAAAAAACCAAATTAACCTTCCACCAAGCATGCCTCACGTCCTTGACCACCAAATTACCTTACCCCCCATTTTCAACAAATTTTTCCAAGCCATTTAATAGCCTCCCATCACCATTTAATCAAGCAAACCCCACACCATTAAACCTAGCACCCCACGCCCATTGACAAAGCCATCCTCTTTCCATTCTTTTTTAGCCACCCAATTAATAACCCTCATTAATGTTAGCCTACCCAATAAATGCACCTTCATTTGCCTATATAAAGAACCCTTATACCCCTTGAAACCCCTAGTACTTACATATCACATATACAACACAAAAACTCTCTTTTCCTCTCTGAGCACTCACGCCCCTACCCTCCATCCTGCCTCCTTTGTTCACGCTAATACAGCAACAAGTAAATAGCCATTGCTCACGCCAAACACCTCTGAAGAACCAGCCCCATTCACGCTCACTGCAACCTCTCAAAACCAACCCCTTGTTCACGCCGAAACACCCCATCAAAGTGATCCCTTGTTCACACCCAGCAGCCCCTAAAACAAACTCTGATAAACACGCCCAATAGCCCCTCACAAGCAGCCCTTGTCCATGCCAAAACACATCTAAAATAGCCCATCTATTCACGCCAAACAGCCTCTCACAAACAGCCCATCAATCCCACATTGATTATGAAACAACTCACCCTTAATTGCCTTCAATTCCCACGCACAAACACCTCACACGCCCCTCCCCATTAGTCCCACATTGATCAAGAAACACCCCTCAAAGCCTAGATTACTTCACGCCTAAAACAAAAAAATACCTAGCCCTCACGCAAGCCACACGGCCCTCACGCAAACCACATAGCCCTACACGCACCAAGACTCCTCCCTCACGCACAAAGCCATGCAACAAACAACTATCACGCCAAGCATCCCACATTCCCAATATCCCACATCGATCAGCTCTCACTCACGTATGAACTCCCTTGACCAGCAACTTCACGCCTAATAAAAGCCCTCAACCAAGCCTTCAACACGCCCAAACTGCCCTTGCATATCACGCCCGAACTGCACCCAAACAACCCTTGCACATCACGCCCAACACTGCCTCAAATTAGTCCAATAAACTACCAAAAAACACTGCCACAAATAGCCCCTACATTACCATGAAACAATCCCCAAATTAGTCCAGCAAACTGCCAAAAATACTGCCCCAAACTGCCTTCAATATCACCGAAAATAGTGTCTCTAAACTGCACAGTTTTATCACAAATTCTGTCCAGTTTTTACTGTAAAACCGCACCAAAACCTGCCCCGCAAAACTCACAAAATGTAAGCCAAAATAACCCCGCATTACCGAAAAATAGTAAGCTTAAACCATGATCAGAAACTGCAGCGAAACGAAGTGAAAATAGCGACCCAAACAGCAAAACAGCAAAGGAAAACGCCGAACCAGTAGACCGGAGGAGTTGCGAAGCATCAACCCTTCTGACAATCGAATACCGCACTTTCGAGAGACGACAAAAGAGGTTAGACCTGAGGGCACCCCTTTTATTTATTATCCTTTATTTTTAGTTATTTTATTACTTTATTTCGCATGAGTATTGTGGATTAGTGTATGATGTGATTTCCGGATGAACGGAACATATGTTCTCTCTTGTGGTATATCGGATGGAAACCCGGACATAAATTTCATAGCCGAATCCGAATGGACGGTATTGCGGTTTACACTCGGGATACAATGCCACATACCACTTGAGAGATTCACATATTTCGTTTCATCCAACCTTGTATTCAAGCATGATTAGATCGTTAAAAGGCTATTTATTTTAGTCTAGTATGTTATTTCTTTATGCATGACTTAGTTATTTTCTTTCGTAATTGGAGTTTGATTTATGTTATGTTTAGATCGTTATTTATTCAACATGTTTATTGTGTGATATCGTATGTTTACCGTTATGAAGACTTACTTTTAAAAGCATGCAAACTTAGATTTAGGCCTTATAGGAATTTAAATTACTTTTGCAAATATATGTTGAGTAGACTTGGTTAAAATTGCACAAATCCATTCATTACAAATGACATAAGTAAGGGACCATTCCGAACCCAACAGTTTGAGGTCTTCCCTTACGAGGGGTGAGTACGGCCTTAAATCATTTCCCAATTCACACTGGGTGGCGACTCCTTTATTCTCCGGTTTAGTCCCCCGCGGGCTACTCTGTACTCCCGACTGGGCCGCGAGCCTAGAACAGCGTCGCCAATTTCTGTGTCATACACAAGGCTTCCCCCCACAAGTTATGGGGTAAACCAGAACTTGTCAACATGACGTTCATCATTTCCTTCAACGTTCAGTTTTTGCGCTCAATAATCCCCATTTTGTTGAGGAGAATAAGGAGCAGTGGTTTCGTGGATAATTCCTTGCACAGAATAATATTCACCGAATGGTGAAACATATTCACCACCTCTATCACTCATGATTCTTTTGATTTTCTTGCCAAGTTGATTTTCAACTTCGTTCTTATAGTGTATGAAGCTCTCAATAGCTTCAGATTTGCTCTTCAGCAAATACACATAACATAATCTTATGCTGTCATCGATAAAAGTGACAAAGTACTTTTTACCGCCTCGTAATTGCACAATATTCATGTCACACACGTCAGTGTGTACAAGTTCTAAAGGTTCAGAACTGCGTTCTATAGAATGAAATGATGTTCTATGCAATTTTTCTTCAACGCATGTCTCACACTTATGTTGGCTATCAATTGCAAAATTAGGTATAAGGTCCATGTTAATTAATTTACGCATGGTATCATAATTAACATCTCCTAACCTCTTATGCCATACATTTCGTGACTCAATAATATAAGCAGAAGTACTAGCTTTATTAATAACACGATTGACAGTCATTACATTTAGCTTGAAAAAGCCCTCAGTTAGGTATCATTTTCCTACATACATATCATTCTTAGTCATTACAAACTTATCAGAAACAAACACAAGCTTAAAACCAGCCTTACTAAGAAGAGAGCCTGAGACCAAGTTCTTCCGAATATCTGGAACATGCAGTACATTCTTCAATGTTAGCTCCTTTCCAGATGTCATCTTCAGACCACTGTGCCTTGTCCAACCACCTGAGAGGTAGATAAGTTTCCCATTGTCAGATGATCGCTGCCATCGACCTTCTGATACAAGGAAAACATCTTGCTATCTGCACAGATATGACGAGTATCCTCAGTGTCTACCCACATTTCTCTTGGATTCCCAACTATGTTGGCTTCAGTTACCACTGCTGATAGTTCCATCTCTGAGATCTCATCAGTCAGCTGCTCACCTTCAGTGACATGGGCCTCATTTTTCTTTTTCTTGCCCTTGTCCTGAGACTTCTTATTTCTGCAGTCCTTTGACATATGACCGCTCTTTCGACAATTGTAGCATTTCCCCTTGAATTTCTTGTTCGAAGAATCAGCTCCACTGTTCTTTCTCTTCTTGCTACCCTTTACACCCTCATTGATGTTGTCCTTAGACTCCATAGTCTTGTAGCTGGCCTTCTCGGACATCCTGTTGTCCTCCTCGATTCTCAATCGAACACTAAGGTCTTCAAGGCTCATCTGCTTCTTTTTATGTTTCAAATAGCTCCTGAAGTCCTTCCATGATGGAGGCAACTTTTTTAATTATGGCGGCAACTTGAAACATCTCACAGAGTTTCATTCCCTCATCCAGTATTTCATGAATGATCAACTGCAATTTACCCAACTGAGATATCACCGTCCTTGAATCTACCATCTAGTAGTCCAGGAACCTACCCACGATAAATTTCTTTTGTCCGGCATTCTCGGTTTTGTATTTCTTCTTGAGAGATTCCCAGAGAATCTTCGTAGAAGTCGTGCCTTAGTACACATTGTACAGGGTATTATCAAGACCACCCAAAAGATAGTTCTTGCATAGGAAGTCTCCAGACATCCATGTCTGTTCTCGCTCTTCCTTGGCCATTTCTGATTCACCCTCCATAGGACCCGGAGGATCTTTGAGAAATTTAGCCAACTTGAGAGTTGTCAAGTATAACAACATTTTGCTCTACCACTGTTTGAAATTTGCCCTACCAAATTTCTTCGGCTTTTCTCCATGAGAGACCGGTACTGTGATATTTCCGCTAGCCATTTGTAACTGGAAAAACCAACATGGGTCAATTAGTCTACAAAAGATAAATTGCACAACGATCAACAAATGATCTTGTTCAAAGTGATATTCTAGGTAACCATTTGTTGTTCTATTGGACGGTGGTTCCAATAAACACAAGTCCTTGAATTTCAATTAAAGATTCTTTAGAAAAATGAATAAATGAATATTCCCATAGGACGAGGGGGGTCCGAAGTAACCACTTAAGTCTCTGACCAGTTAGGCTCTTATCGCCTTTTTGACAGAATATTCTTTAAACACTTTTTCAATAGGATCTTTTAGCAATTCAAACCCAGAATTACACTTCTTCAATTGCACAGATAATATACGATATGTGTAGATATATGTGTAATTGTCAATCAAGATTGGATGGAATTTCTTGTGTATGATCACACTTTAAATTCTCACATAAGTTTGCAACACACAATCAATTTCAACTTTATCACTATATGTATACTTGTGATAATTGACCAACCTAATAATAACTTAAATCTATACTACCAAGATTAATGTGTTACAATATATGATTGACTAAGTTAATATTAATTTAAGTTTGCAGTTTATAACAATTCCAGGACTATTTTGTTAGTGTCGCGTTCGTAACTACGTTCGAACGAGACTGTCCAGTGTGTGTACGTTCGTGTTGCGTTTGATAACGCGTTCGAACGAAGTGTTTCCAGAGAGTTCACGTTCGAGTAGCGTTTGATAACGCGTTCGAACGGAATGATTCCAGAGAGTTCACGTTCGTATAGCGTTCCAAAACGCGTTCGAACGGAATGATTCCAGTTAGTTTGCGTTCGAGTTGCGTTTAAGACGCGTTCGAACGTTCTTACGAAATTTCAGATTTAAGCCTTTACGTTCGTCGGGCGTTCGAACGCCCTACTGGTTTATTCATGCACATACTGTATTTTTTCCAGAAATTTTCTTAACTACGAATGCTATTTAATATTTAACAACACTGGTAATAAGTTTTTAAGATTGTAAGCCAAGTAGTGTCATTAAACAATAAATAACATGCAAACAAAATAGATCAAACCAGAAAATAGATCTAACATGCATAAACCCTAAAAATAGAAAACTTTAGAAAACCTGGAAAATGAAATGACGAATCCAAGTCGAGATTTCTCTGTCCTTAAGAACTTATTAGCCTCCGTCACAGGTGATTCACGGATTCGAATTGGCCAATGTTCTCCCAGGATAACTTGGATGTTTCTTGTTCAATGAGCACTTCTTAACAAGTGTATAAACTAGGAATTGGTGGAACTCTCTCTCAAAACAAAGAAAAGAAAATGATTCTCAAAACCGAATTTTTTGTTCTATGTCTTGTTATGGATATGATGCCTCTTTTATAAGGCATGGAGGGGTGCCAAAAGGGCACCCCTTGGGGTGGGATGCAATCTAAGGATTGCAACCTTCTCTTGCACCTCTAATGTCAAAAAGACATATACACCCATCCTTTAATGAATATTACAAGAATTTCCAACAAAAACAAGATTTCATAAAAGATAAACTAGAGAGAGGGGAAGAAATAACTCTTGTTTTTAATCTTCGCCTTCAATCTCCAGCACCGGTTAAAACACTCTCTTTGTTTTGCTTTAAACGTTCTTTTATTCTCTATGACTACGAAATTATGTTATGAGGCTTGATTGTAGGTTTTGTAATGAACTTATGCTTATATAAATGGTCTAAGGATATTTTCTAATCAAAAATCAAATTCTGGACAAAGTGGGGAAAAATCCCCTATGTCGCGACACGCTCATGCGCGTCGCGACTCTCACTCTTTCCATTTAGTGTGTTGCGACGCGCCTCCATGGGCATCGCGACGCGCCTAAGATGAAGTAATTTGTCTGAATTTTCTTTTTATGATCATCTCGACGTGCTATCAAACGTCGATACGGGCTGGTAACTCTGAAATTTAGCCTAATTTAGCTCCGTCATTTTATTACTCGTTACGTCCAATTTATTCTTTATATTATTTTAACTAGTAAAATACACCTGAAACACATCAAAACGCTCATGAAATCCGAGATAACACACAAAAATTAAGATAGAGGAGCAGGAAATATATGTATATTAACCGCTCATCACCTACATTCTCATGTCATTACATGAACGATCCTAGATCTAGGTCGTCGTACCCTTATGGAATGGATCATAGTTATAGATAAACCACAAATAAAGTGTCTATGTTTATTTTCTCTCTATGAACTATTTTGAATTACTAATTTCATACTTAAATTATCTTGTGTATGAACTCTTACATTAAGTCTGAAGGTATATTAGTAACCAATGGCATCCACGATAATTTAAAATACGAATTTAAAACCAAACGATTTGATAAATGAAAATTACATCGTTCATTTATTAAAGTAAATTTTGTTTACATATTACATTATACACTATGGCATATATCCCAACTAAAAATCATCATGGATCCCGGACCAAATGTGACAGGATCCCGCTCAAGATTTGAGATTTTGGATTTTCTGTCAACCCTACTTGATAGCTTTATTGAGAGAGAGTATTTTTAAAAGGTAAGGGGTTTTGTTTAGTTTTTAAACATCATGTTTTTGTCAAATATCAGGGGAGTTATGCTCATTTTCTCGGAAGGACGTAGTCCAAATTAATTTTTTAACTCTTTATCTATCTTTCGGGTTTCAAATCTCAGGCCAACCAAAAATGATGAATGTAAAAGCACTCGGCTAAGTTCCTACAACATATTAGAATAATTTTAAAGAATTGGAGGAAAAAAACAAATAAAATACAAAAAGTTCAAGTGGGTATATAATTATAGTAATGAAAATGAACATTAATCGATTAACTAAACTAACTTAATTTACAAGGGATTACTTGTGCATATTATAGATAAAAGTAAAATGACTGTTTAATTAATTTGCTTAATGAGAGCCAATGCGTTGCTAGTTAATTGAGAAACCCTTACAATACATCCTCTAATAGTTTCCTTAATTTTCCCATTAATGCCATTCCCTTCAAAATTGTCCATGCAAGTATCTTCATTTGTCAAAGCAGCACTCACCCAAGTTTGTATATTACTCATTTTGAACTCAAATTCTGGTCCTTTAAGATCCTTCATTGCTTGCAGAGATTGTTGCAACTCATCCACCGAGTCTCTCATGTTCTCCACACAATCTTTAACGGCACCGGCTTCTCTTGGTCGCAATTCTTGCCCTTTTGATAGCTTCAACACCATTGCTGTTGCAGATTTTACTTCATTTAGGCTTACAGAGAGAGCTGCATTGCCCATTTCCCTAGGGCTTGTTTGTATTGTGCTAGCATAAGATGAAAGTGTCTTGTAACACAAATCGGGATACAATGTTACCCCACATGAAGCTTTAATAAAATCATCATTGGACTTCATTTGCTGTTGTTGCATTAATCTTGCTGCCAAGCATGTTGTTTTAGTACAAAAGAATAGAGTGATAATAATATTGGCCAGGCTATAACAAGAGGGTAGCTTTGAGCATGTGAAAGATTCCATTATAATAATAGAAGTTGAGTTGATGTGAGATCTTATAAGGTTCATTCACCCTTTATATATAGGGTAATGTACCCTACGTTTGAGGGTAAGTAATTGTGGGGTACAATTTCTTCAATTATTGGATTTGTATAAGAAGAATCTAGTAATTAGAGGTCAAATAAGAGATAGGGTAGGGGTGATCCAAAAACATTGAAAATGGATCGATTTAAAATGATCATGAAATTTTAAATTGATGAAAAAATGAAAATGTTTATCTTTGAGAAAATAAAGGGTACAAGATTGTTAGCATCTTCGTGGTCCTATAATCATACATGCACACAGCATAGACAAAATTTTCTGATAGAACCATATCGAAGCTTAATTTAAATTTTATAAAAGAGAAAAAGAAATCCCATAAGCCATAACTTGTTCAGAATATGACATTATTTTAATTATTGAATTGTAATAAAAGAAGAAGAAGAAAGCCATAACTTATTCAGAATATGATATTATTTTAATTATTGAATTGTGAAATAGAAGAAGGTGATCTTCCTTGGACGAGTAATGCGGCTTTGATCTAAAACTGCAAGTGTATTTCGGCACCTTTTAATCACCTTCGCCTTCCAATTGGTGCTAATCCGAAAAAGGAATAATTTCGTATCTTTTATTTCTATTTACTTTTTTGGTCTCTCTTCAAAATGCCAAAAACATTTTTCTCAGACTTGAAAGAATACTTAGAAAAAAAAAAAAATTTGGTATGAATCCTATGAGAAAAAGGCGTTGTATAATGTAAGTTAGGATATTGTGGAAAAGCCAACAAATTATGGGGTTTAGGAGTTATGGACTTGGAGAAAAAAAAAATATGGCCCTTTTATTCAAATTGCTGTGGAGATTCGCATCAGAAGAACAATCACATTGGAAGAGTATTATATGAGTTAAATATGGAGGCCATTCAGTTGACTGGTTTCCTCAAGCTTCTTCATTTAGATTGTCTAATATTTTGGCTAATATTGTATGGTTACAGGACATCAATTTTGCTTCTGATCTATGGCAGCAGAATTTTAATATCTTTGTTGGTAGTGGTCACAGAGTCTATTTATGTTGTTCAATTTTAAACTTAAATTTCTAATTTAAGATTTTGATAATTTACATGCTTTATGATATTGTTTATATTAGAACCGTAAATAATTAAAAAACTTACCTTAAGCCTTTACTGTTAATGAAGTCTGAAACAATCATCGACTCGCTCCTCATATAATCTTCAAAGTCATCCAAACGTTTAGCCTCCAACGATATCCACGCAAAATAGAGAGTTAAGGATTTTGGATTTCTCAAATCCAATATTATGCATGTGTCTTTTCTTTAGTGCTAGCTTAAGAAAACAGACTTGTTTAAGGGTTTTTGGTATTTTTGAGAATCTAAAGAATTTAAGCAAATTCTTTAATTAAAGAAAACATATTTTCTTTATTTCTCACCAATTAACAACTCCCGTCAATGGCAAGGCACAATAAGGGTATTTATAGCTTTTAGAGTTAGAGTTGTTTTGATCCCCATCAAATTAGGATGGTCAGGGATAGGATTTAATCCTATTAAATTATGAATCCTAATTTATTCTAAATAAAAACAACTATTTTCCTCTTTATTTAATTAAATTAATTAAATAAAAAAAATCAATCCTAATTATATTATGATACTATAAATACGAAATTATAATTTAATACAAATACTTTGTTAAATTATTTTTTAATCCCTATATTTTTAGAAATTATAAAATGACCCCTACACTTTTGGAAATTATGAAATAACCCATAATTTCCAAATTTGTACTTTGCCCCAAAAATTTCCAAAATTCCATTTTTATCCATGATTTCTGAAATTATGAATTTGCCCCAAAGTTTAAGAACTTAATATTGAAGTCCTAAAACTTATTTCAACATAATTTATCCTTAACTCTTCAATATTTTAAAGTGTATGACTCATTAGATTCTTTTTTATGTTGGCAATGGAGATAATTATAATCTTCATAAGTCTAGATAAATTTATCTAATTAATTTATCTTCAATTAACTCCTTAATTAAGAAACTAATTTACATATATCAGGAGCAACATCTAGTAATGCATCATAACCCCCAATTAAGAAAGAATAATAACTTTAGTAAAACATATTCCGTATACGATTACTGTATGATTCAATCATTTCACCTCATACATATCCCGCCAATGACATTAGCGTATTGAAAATGTCTACTATATTAAAGCATGGCTATTAGAACTTTGACTTAAGATGATAATATATATTTAGAGTTTCTGAAATTCCTTTCATAACTCGTCATGGCTATGGACTTATATTATCACTTATGTCAAATTACGCCTCTAGGAATATCAAATCTATGTTATCCAGAGCAGTGAATCCTTTATTGATCTCTCATTATCTTCGTATGCTTTTCATATTGCCAAATCATGACCTTATGCGCAATCTCACTATGGACTATAGAGGTTTAATGTCAAAACATATGATCCACATATAAGGTACCATGGAGACCTCAAGTCTAATGATCATCCATACTATCATAATAAAGAGAAATCGCGTAGACATGTGGATAACACTCTATATCTCAAGCAGGTCAGTTCGATGTACTAGTTCTCCAATAAGCATTCATATGTTAGACTAAGTGAACACCTTCACTAATAGCTTATGAGATCAAACCTTCGTCAAGGAATGAGACATAACATATGCCGATCTAAATTGGATTTATCAATGTCCTAGTGTTGATAATTCTACGATCGGGAATATTTAAGAATGACGGGATCTCATAAATTAAACTTAATTTAATTCCTTTAATTTAATTCCTGTAATTGTCATTCTAATGACTTTATATTACAAGTAGTCAAAATTATTTATAGACAATATATATAAATAAACTGCAAATTTTATTAATCAATGCAATAATATAAAATTAAATATTTGTCCATATTGGATCTAAAGCATATAACCCACAATCACCCACTTGCATTAAAGCCCATCTCTATGATATTTTACACCAAATAATTCAGCGTGTCTATCGTGCTTCTGTTGGGTTAGTGCTTTAGTAAGAGAATCTGTTAAGTTCTCTTCAGTAGGAATTTTCTCTATCTTCACATCAGCTCTTTGGATTATCTCTCTAATAAGGTGATATCACCTCAGAACATGTTTGGATTTCTAATGAGACATTGGTTCCTTAACCTGTGCTATGGCTCCCGTGTTGTTACAATATTTCACAATTGTATTGTTACTGTCAGGAATAATACATAAGTCTATGATAAACTTCTTTATCCAAACTACTTCTTTAGTTACTTCTAAAGCAGCTATATACTCAGCTTCATTTGTTGAGTCTGCTATATTAGTTTGTTTAGAACTCTTCCAACTTACTACACCTTCAAACATATTAAACAAGTATCTAGAATGTGATTTGCTATCCTCTTTATCCAATTGAAAGCTAGTATCACAATAGCACAATAATTTGAGCTCAGAAAATCCTCCATAAATCAAGAACATATCATTAGTCCTTCTCAAGTACTTAAGGATTGTCTTGATAGTTATCCAATGACCCTCTCTAGGATTAGTCTGATATTTGCTCGTAACATTTAGAACATAAGACATATCAGGTCGTGTACATAACATTACGTACTTGATTCATCCTATAGTTGAAGCATATGAGATCAGTTTTATGCGCTCAATCTCTTTAAAAGATTTAGGGCACATCTCCTTAGAGCGGTAGATTCTATCTCTCATAGGCAAGTAACCTCTTTTGGAATCTTTCGTCTTAAACCTTTTTAATAAATTTATCTATGTACGTGGATTATGAGAGGTCAAACAACATTTTAAATCTATCTCTATAGATCTTAATTCTCATAATATAGGTACATTCTCCCAAATCTTTCATGTAGAATTTATTGGATAATCATAGTTCGACTGTTTGGAGCATTAGAATGTTATTTCCTATTATTAATATGTAATCCGCATATAATATTAGGAATACGAATACACTCCCACTAACCTTCTTGTATACATAAAGTTCATCTTCATTTTTGATAAAATCAAAATCTTTGGTTATCTCATCAAAATGAAGATTCCAACTTTGAGATGCTTGCTTTAATCCGTAAATGGATTGTTGTAGTTTGCATACTTTGCTTGTGTTTCGTTTAAAAATGAAACCTTCAGGCTATGTAATATACACATCTTATGCGAGGTTTCCATTTAGGAATGTAATTTTGAAATCCATCTACCAAATTTCATAATCATGGTATGCTACTATTGCAAGCGAAATTGTGATGGAATTTAACATAGTAATTGGCGAAAAAGTTTCATTATAATCAATTCATTGAATTTGTTTGTAACGTTTTTGCCACCAAACTAGTCTTGTAAGTTTGAACCATGCCATTTACATCTGTCTTTCTTTTAAAAACCCATTTACACCCAATGAGAGTGATCTCTTCAGGTGCATCTACTAAGTTCCAAACTTGATTAGTATGCATTGAATCCATTTCAGAGTTCATAGCTTAAAGCATTTTAAAAGAGTCAATGCCATACATTGCCTCCATATAACTAGTAGGATCAATTTTCTCAATAACTAATAAATCATGTTTACCTTCCATGAGAGATTTATATCTTTCTGGCTCATAGTGTATTCTACTAGACTTTCGGAGTTCTTGAACTTGTGGTTGTTCCACCGCCAATCTTTTACGAGTTGAAGGTAATTCAATGTCATTTGATGGTTCTGGGACTTTATCAAGTTCTCGTCTACTCCCACTTGTTGGAGTTGGTGCTTAGAGCGCCAATCCTAATAATGCATTGTACATTATATTTTATTATTTACTAATAAAATAACTAGATTTTTAATTCAATCTGTTAATGGTAATTATTGTGTCATTATCTCTTAGTGCATATTAGTTAACTATATTATCTCTTAGTGCATATTAGTTTACTATATTATCTCTTAGTGCATATTAGTTTACTATATAGATATATATTTATATAATGAGAATGACACCGGCCTTAGAATAGTCACGTAGTAATACTGGATACCTGGTGGTCTGTCATTGGGATAGTATTACTATTATAAATTATTCTTAAAGTGTATATATATTCCTAGTCGTTGGTTTTGGAATATGGTCGGATTCCTATAACCTAGAAGACTAGCACTTGTCGTATATTAGAATTGGAGTTCCAATGATCTAACCCAATGGACCATAAGCAAGAGAAGCTCGTATAGACAGGTGGATATCTGTTAGAGCGAGTACTGAATGACTCACATGTGATTCCTAATAGTTGGAAGTACACACCACCGTCAATAAGAATCTCCTCGAGTCGAGTAGCATATGTGATCCATTGACTACATGATAGCATTGATTTTGTGTGCAATCCTTCACACTTTGATGCCATGTATATCAAAAACCTTTCATGGTCTGACCACTAGATGTTTGTTAAGTACGGGCCGATGCACATGTGGTGGTTGGATGGCATTAATTGCCTTTTGGCTCCAAATTTGGTTGACCTTTTTTGAAAAGGCAAATACCAAAATTTGGTATATGTTTTAATTGATTTTGGAAATCAATTAACACAACACACTTAACACATTTTTCTCTCCTCTCTCCTCTCTATCTCTCTCGGCCAAGGGCCACATTTCTTCTCCAAAATCTGCAAATGCCGAGAACACAAGGAGAAGCAAAGGGAATTTTGTGGCAAAATTTCATGAGTGCTAGCACACATTCGGGGTCTTGCGAAGGTGATAGGGAAACTCACCCGTGGGCATGGAATGCACACCAAGCTTGGAGCTTGAAGGACCGAAAAATGGAGCACAAAATTTGGAGCATTGCCGTGAGCCACCTTGGAGGAAAGCTTGGAGTTTTTGTTGTTCCTTGCATCGCAAAAGCCGATCAATGTAAGTATGATTCTGCCATGCTTCTTTGTTGTATTCGCACATGTTTCTTGCTTGAAATCGATCTTGGGACTAACCTAGAAACCCAACAATGGTATCTTGAGCCATTTTGAGCATGAAATTTGAATTATGGTAAAATTGGGCAAAATTGATTTGAGCATGTTTGAGTGAAATTGATTGTTTGGATATGCTTAAATTATGATAACATAGTGTTATGCAATGTCAATTTGATGAAAATTGGATTGGATAAATTTTCCCCAATATGCTTGGCTTGGCCTAATGTATGGACTGCCCTAATATCATGGTATTTTTTTATTTTGATCATTGGATGAGTTGAAATCATTTGGGATGTTGATTTAGGATTGAATTGGATTGAATTCGGAATCGGACATGAAAAACCCTAAATTGCCGTGAGTGTTGTAGCATGGAAAATGATTGATTTTTGATTCAAATGTGTTGGACATGTGTTGATAATAATGAGCATAATTAATTCAGTAAATTAGTGTTTTGGAAATATTAATTTGAGTAATTAATTATGGCATACACTTTAAATTAATTAATTGTGAAATTTGGAATTTTGTAATTTAATTAATTGGGCCAAATTTGGAATTGGTCTTGTAAAGTTGTAATTGGGCTTAATGGGCTTGGTTGGGCCAAGTTTGGTTTAGGCTAATTGGTTGGATCCAATTGGGCCCAAAACCATATTCATAAAGTCCAATTAGGACTTAATGGACCTTTAATATTAATTGGGCCTAATGGGCCTAAATTGATTTCTTGGAAATATGGGTGATTCCTTAAATGGGCTTTGCTATTTGAGTTTGACCCATATTGACCAAAAGTCCATGCCTTAAGAAATTAATTAAAAGCCCATTGGACTTTAATTAAATTAACATTGGATGTTAATCGGGCTTTGAGACCCGTAATGATTAGATTTGGAATCTAAGTCGTAAAGGCACATTAAAAGTGTAAATATTTAATTTAGAATTAAATAATGAATTAGTATTAAATACAAATTAAATTGGATTTAATGTTGTAGTTTAGTATAATTCAAGAATTCGTACTTTGAGTACTTATTCGTAAAACGAGTTGGACTCGCGCAAAATCAAAATCTTTGTTTGAACATTGGATGGTCAATAATTTTCAGATTAATTAATTGGATTAGATTGATTGATAACATGCTTTGTGTGAATACATGGATGCGATGTATGAATAATGCATATCAGATGGATAATAGATGGGTGAGTGCAATTTTGGAAATTTTTGTAATAAATTTAGAATTTATTAATTGGACCTGCGTGTCCAGCCTATTACCTCTTGACTCTGTGTATTTCTCTTCTCACATATTACCCTCAATGTAAATGAGGTTTCTTTAGAAGTGTTAAGTAATACTTGTGCTAGCGGGAGAGAGGAAAGGGAGAGATTTGTTCTAGGAACAATGTGTTAAGTATCCATCCGCATATTATTATTATTTATTTACTTACGCGCCTTATTATGTGTTTAGAATGCATGTTCAAAGATAATAAATTGGTTGTCAATTATGCGAAAAACCCTCAAAACATATTAAGCGTTTTTCCTTCCATTGAGTGATTCTTACTCAAGATCCAAGACTGGCACTGGTTTGTTGGCCAAAGTCAAGACCTTTGTCCGTCGCGGATGTGTTTGAATCATGAAGACATTGTTCCATATCGGTGTCTTGTCCAAGTTGTGATTTGTTAGCCAAAGTCAAGATCACTTCTTGTCCATCGACATCGATTACGAAGCTTTCCATGGTCAATGGGTTCCGCTTAACTGGGATCACTAAGTTTGTTGTGCGAAAGCCACGGCTTAGTTGATTCAGAGGAAAAAGGTTAGGCAATATATTGGATATATTGGCATATATAAGATATATGTTTCGGACTTGGATGTCCACCTACTGGATCTAGGAATTGGATGGGATCCAATTGATCTTAGAGATCTACCTAGTTAATTATCATACAATTTGTTGGCCAAAGTCAAGATTGTGTGTTATTTAACGGGATCCTAGCCCACTAGGAAATAAGGTTTCCCGAGTACTCAACAGAGGGTTAGAGGCTCGCTGAAAAATAGTGGGAGGCAAGTATTAAATTTGCAATATTCGTTTAGTTACTTGCCATACGCGCTCATAACAATTTTTTCGTCGTTACATTAATATAGTAGTTGGACTAATATTTATTGTTGTTTTAATTAAACAGTTGGACTGTATTTAAACTATTTCAATTTATAGTTGATTTTATAATTGGATTATAGTAATCAATATAATTGAATTTAAACCTATTTAAAATTATAGTTGATTATATGGTTGGACTATAGCAATCATTATAATAAATAGTACCTAAAATCGTTGATTAAATAGTTGGACTATTAGAATCAAGATAATTGAAATATTAGTGTTTAAAACATAATCCTGGGTGAAAACGTATTTAAAAAGCTTTAATTTTCAAAATTGGGAATAAAATCTCAGGATAGACCTGGAGACCGAGAAGTTACTTTATCTGATAGAGTGACGTCTCGAGCCTAAGCCAAGAGTTGAGCAAATATTAGAGCATGATCTTTGGAAGGTTCATGTGATGATAACTTTATTGCTTAATCCATTATGCTTGCCAAATAGACTCCTTAATTTCTTAATCAGAACTAAGGATTAGATCATTATAGTATGATAATGAAATTGAAGAATCTTCATAGATCTATCCTTAGATCTTAGAAGTACTAAATTGCAATAGTAAACTCTTGGAGAGTTAATGGCTATACTCAAGGAGACAAAATCAGAGTTTGCAATAGGGCAAGAAGTGCAATGCGCATCTTACTTCGACATCCCAGAAGGCCAAGTCATGGCCAAAGGCTTCTGGGGTGTGGAAAAGAGGCAAATGCAAAATCATCACAGTCTTCTGGGAAGACAAAGGACATATCTCAAGATGTCTGCCTAAACTGTGGCAAACGGGGTCACTGGAAGCGTGAGTGCCGTATGGACAAGGCAGACATGAAGGAAGTGAAGAGGGGCAAGGCTCCGGCTTCAAATATGTTTGTCATAAACATGTTCACAACTAGTATTAAAATTGGATTTTAGATACTGAGTGTGGTACATAAATATGTAATGATGTGCAGAATCTGCTGACAAGCAGGATACTGACTTCAGATGAGATTTATCTACGAATCGGAAACGGGACGAAAGTCGCTGTTTTAACCGTAGAAACCTAAGTTTAGGAACTACCATTCGGGTGTGTACTTAAATTAGAAAACTATTACAATATAAGTAGTTTGACTAGAAACATTATCTCTATATCAGAGTATAATCTGTTGCGGATATACCTTTATATTCTAGAAAACTAAAGTGTTTCATTTTATAAAGATGATATTGAGATAAACACATTAGATGTGAATAACAGTATTTATATTTTGAATATAAATAAATCTCATACATATGACATGACAAACAAATAGCTTAAACTGAATTAATCAATTGAGACTTATAAGTGGCATTGTTGTCTGGGACACAATTAAACAAGACTCGTATATCCACACTTTCGAAGAGTGGGTACTAGGACAAATTTGATTCTATTCAAATAATGTCTACGAATCTAGTTTATTGGGCAAAGTGCCTAAAACACCTTTACTTGGTAAAAGTGTAAGTGCCACCGATCTGTTAGCCCTCGTTCATAGTGACGTTAGTGGGCCCATGTCTAGCCAGGCTAGATGTGGATATGAATGTCTTGTGACCTTTACGGATGTGGCATCGCGTTATGGTTATGTGTTTCTTGTGAAACACAGATCGGAAAATTTTGATTAATTCAAAGAGTTGCGACACGAAGTAGACAAACAGATCGGCTAAAGTATTAAATCGTCACGGTTAGACCATGATGAAAATACTTAAGCAATAAGTTTCTCATATACTTGAAAGAGTATAGTATTCTTTCAATGAGGACTCCTCCCGGAACACGTCAATTTGAGGGTGTGTCCGAACAGAGAAACTGAATTTTGTTGGACATGATAAGGTTAATCATGAGTCGCTTTGAGCTACCATTTCCTTCAACGGATAAGCTTTTAACAGTGCAAAACTTATTTTGAATAAGTTTCCATAAAAATCTGTTAGACAGATTTAATATTAGATATGAACAGGAAAGAAATCGGGTTTTCTCATTCCTGAAGATTTGGGAATGCTAGGCATATGTTTGGATGATACCAAACTAGAACCCAAATCGGATAAGTGCCTAATTTGTGGGTTATCCTAGGGAAACCAAAGTATAGTACTTATACAACTCACAAGAGAACAATTTTAATTTTTTCTCACCATGCGGTTTTCCTAAGAGCAATACCGATATGTAGTGGTAAGTGAGAGGAAAGTAAAACTCGATGAAAATCAGAGTAATACTATCCCAGGCACCGATTCCTTAATGGAACACAAATAGTTCATCAATGATGAAACTATACCAATAATCTTCGAATACACAAGGACCGTGATAGTCAGAGAGAGTCAGAAAACAACATGGGGTATGGGTTTCTGATCTCACCTCATAAAGATGTCAATCTTATTGAGGAACACGAACTGACTACGTATGAGGAAGTGATACAAGGTATCGACTCCCTTTTATGGCAAAGTGCCATAATATCCGAAATGGATTCCATGTATACCAACTAAGTTTGGACACTAGTTGTTGTACTGGAAGGCATTGTGCCTATTTGTACTATATGAGTCTTCAAGGAAGACATACATTGATGGCAATATACAAACGTACAAAGCTGAGCTTGTAGCGAAAAGGTATCGTTATCAACATTGTGTCGATTACGAAGAAACCTTTTACTCGTTGCCATTGTTAAGTCCATTTGGATAATGCTTGCTAATGATGCATGTTTCATTCATGAAATATGGCAGCTGAATGCCAAAACCGATTTCCTTAAATGGAAACCTTTTGGAGGATGCTTATAACATCCTGACGGTTTTGTCGTACCAAAATGAGCAAACAAGGTTTGCGAGTTCATTCGATCCATGGATGGATTGAAGCAAGCATTGAGTTCTTGGAATTATCGTTTTGATGTAATCATAATGGTATATGATTTAATTCAAAAACGAAAATGATTCTTGTGTATATAAGGAGGTTAGTGGGAGCGCACTGACAGTGAATGTCCTAAATAAATGATGACATATCATTTCTTGGAAATGATATTCCCATAATACAATCGGTGAAGGCTTGGCTTTCATGAAAATTCTCCGTAGAATTCTTAGGAGAAACAACCTTTATTCTACGAATAAAGATCTAATAGGATAGATCTAAAAGTTATTGGCACTCTCCGAGATCTCATATATTGAAATAAATGTATGCGACCTGGTGTCTCATATGCTTTGAGCATATGGAGTCACAATCAGGCCAATCCAAGTGATAGTCATTGAAATGATGTTAAGAACATCCTTTAGTATCTTAGATGAACTAAGGATGCTTTCTTATACTATGGAGAATGAGAACTTGAAGTGACTAAGTTCACCGTTGCAAGTTTCCTAACCGATAAAAATGACTGTAAGTCGTAACAACGGTACTATAAAGTTTGAATAATGGGACAGTGAGCTGGAAATCTTCCAAACAAGATATTGTTACCGAATAAACAAAAAAAGCGGATTATTACTGCAGCTGAGGCAGCAATAGAAGCCATTTGGATCTTAATAATCCTAATAAGATTAGGAGTAGTTCTCTTAGCAGCTGAGCTAGGCTTCAGCACAAGCTAAAGAATTAATGGTCTCATCAACGATCCAGATAAATACTTCAAATATTCATCTGATTCGTTCGGATCATACATCGTGGCGATGTGATGATCGAATAAATCGCATCAGATAATAACCTTGCAAATCCGCTGACAAAAGCCTTTCCTCAGCAGAAGTTTGAGCGAACAGTACATAGTTCAGGTGTAGGACACTTGAGTGATTGGCTATAGGCCAAGTGGGAGATTGTTGGAAAAATATGACCCATAGCATCACTATTTGTATAGATCATGGTGTTGTTGTACAAATTAACTATGTGATAAAAAAAATAACTCATTTATCATTTGTAATTGGATTACCTAGATGTATAAATGATGAAAGGTCCATCTGATTAGTTCCGGATTGAGATGATATGAGACAGTATCAATCCACGAAGGTTTAATCATTAAATATCCCTAGTCATAGTATTATCGAGATTGGACATCGATAATGCGTAAAAGACTAGTATTACACTTGTGCGTGTTGTGGGAGCATAACGGCATAGTTCTCATATATTTGGGTAAAAGATACTCATGCAAGTGTAATAGGAGGTTGTGTTTACCGATGGTACGGAAACAGCTTTGCTCTGGATAGAGCCCTCGGAATTCCATTGGTAGTATGACTATGTGTCTATGGAAGTCCGAATCAGGGTAGGTGTATTTGGTCTTAACTTGAGACTTGCACCGCTAATACTTTCCACAATCAATATACTTTGGTTTCGGTCGTCCAGGGTTTTAACAGGTTCTGTGTACGCCTCTTCTGGGTATATTGAGAATCGTAGTGTATTGGGTGTGATGTCGAGATGGAAGTATCACTCCAGTCATAGTGGAGATGATGATCACGTAGGATACAGAACTGGTTCTCTTATATGTTGCAGCTATCGGGATATTATGACTAGGTCATGTTTATCCGATTATAGAGACAAGTTACCAGAGATCCGATATGTGCTTCGTACGGGGCAGACATGATTCCACCCCCAGGCCTTGAACGTGACATCCGATACTGGATCGTAATACGAAATACTACGTATACTACGCCTGATATAGATCACATATTCCAGTAAGACTATTTCTGGAGAATTAGGTAGGCATGGTGCTTTGCTAGAAGCCAACAATGTCTTGTAAATCGGTAAAAACGTAGTACTAGGTACGTACGTTTTCGGATAGTCCGACGACCGGATTTACTGCCAACATATCCGGGGATCTCATGGGTCACTTCCCAAAGATTCACCGATGACGTATGACTCGCACTTTATTAATCTGGGATTAATTATAAGAGAGAGAAAATTAATCTGGGATTAATTACGAAGATATTTTATCTGAGATAAAATATTATTTAAAAAAGAGAGAACGATTAATTTGGAATTAATCGATAAAATAATATATTCGATATATTATACGAAATTGGATTTCGACGTGAAATTAAAATTAGATTTTAATTCGGCGAACGAGTTAATTTAGAATTAATTCACGCTCACTGCAACCCCTCAAAACCAACCCCTTGTCACGCTGAAACACCCCCTCAAAGTCAGCCCTTGTTCACGCCCAGCAGCCCCTAAAACAACCCCTGATAAACACGCCCAATAGCCCCTCACAAGCGGCCCTTGTCCATGCCAAAACACATCTAAAACAGCCCCTCTATTCAAGCCCAACAGCCCCTCAATAACAGTCCATCAATCCCACGTTGATTAGGAAACAACTCACCCTTAATTGCCTTCAACTCCCACGCACAAACACCTCACACGCCCCTCCCCTTTAGTCCCACATCGATCAAGAAACACCCATCAAAGCCTAGATTACTTCACGCCTAAAACAACAAAAGACATAGCCCTCACGCAAGCCACACAGCCCTCATGCAAACCACATAGCCCTTCACGCACCAAGACTCCTCCCTCACGCGCAAAGCCATGCAACAAACAACTATCACGCCAAGCATGCCACACTCCCAATATCCCACATCGATTAGCTCTCACTCACGCAAGAACTCCATTGACCAGCAACTTCACGCCTAATAAAAGCATTCAACCAAGCCTTCAACACGCCCAAACTGCCCTTGCACATCATGCCCGAACTGCACCCAAACAACCCTTGCACAACAAGCCCAACATTGCCCCAAATTAGTCCAATAAACTACCGAAAAACACTACCTCAAATATCCCCTACATTACCGTAAAACACTCCCCAAATTAGTCCATCAAACTGCCAAAAATACTACCTCAAACTGCCTTTAATATCACCGAAAATAGTATCCCTAAACTGCACAGTTTTATCACAAATTCTGCCCAGTTTTTACTGCAAAACCGCACCAAAAACTACCCCATAAAACCCACAAACCGCAAGCCAAAATAGCCCCGCATTACCGCAAAATAGTAAGCTTAAACCATGACCAGAAACCGCAGCGAAACAGAGTGAAAACAATGACCCACACAGCAAAACAGCAAAGGAAAACGCCGAACTAGTAGACCGGAGGAGTTGCGAAGCATCAACCCTTCCGACAACCGAATACCGCACTTTCGAGAGACGAAAAAAAATGTTAGACATGAAGGCACCCCTTTTATTTATTATCCTTTATTTTTAGTTATTTTATTACTTTATTTCGCATGAGTATTGAGGATTAGTGTATGATGTGATTTCCGGATGAACGGAATATGTGTTCTCTCTTGCGGTATATCGGATGGAAACCCGGACATAAATTTCATAGCCGATTCCGAATGGACGGTATTGCGGTTTGCACTCGGGATACAATGCCACGTACCACTTGAGAGATTCACATATTTCGTTTCATTCAATCATGTATTCAAGCATGATTAGGTCGTTAGAAGGCTATTTATTTTAGTCTAGTATGTTATTTCTTTATGCATGACTTAGTTATTTTCTTTCGCAATAGGAGTTTGATTTATGTTATGTTTAGATCGTTATTTATTCAACATGCGTATTGTGTGATATCGTATGTTTACTGTTATGAAGATTTACTTTTAAAGCATGCAAACTTAGATTTAGGCCTTATAGGAATTTATATTACTTTTGCAAATATATTTTGAGTAGAATTGGTTAAAATTGCACAAATCCATTCATTACAAATGACATAAGTAAGGGACCATTCGGAACCCAACGGTTTGAGGTCTTCCCTTGTGAGGGGTGAGTGCGGCCTTAAATCATTTCCCATTTCACACTGGGTGGCGACTCCTTTATTCTCCGGTTTATTCCCCTGCGGGTTACTCCGTACTCCCGACTAGGCCGCGAGCCTGGAACAGCGTCTCCGATTTCTGTGTCATACACCCGTTGTTAAGGCTAGATGGTGGTTTGATGTCTTCCTTCATTCAATACCTTTCTATAAGGAAACGCTGTGAAGGCACCTGGATAATAATTCACTCGTAGCTCACTGTGACAGAAAAATTTGGAGGGCTTGTTGTTTATTCATGTCACCAAGGCGATAAGAGCCTAAGAGGCTTGGTTTTTTAAGAGAGTTCGCTCCACCCTCCCTCTGTGGAATCTACAACGGGAAATCCATTTGACAGTTAGTCACATACCGTAACTCGTTGGCACGTACCTTAAGTAATAAAAAAGGTGCGCTCACTTAGTCGCTCGAACCCTTGAGTGGGGAGTCCTAGTTGTGGGCAATCCTTCGTCAGCGAGAGCCTTTGTCTATACTCCCGTAAACCCACATGTGAACCATAGTTATATGACCCATAGAAATTATTTCTTTATGTTTGTGTTTAGGACCATCATCATTTGGATTCAGTTGGACCTTTTGTCAATAGATATGAACTTGTTGGGCCATTTAAACTGGGACGAGTTCATGTCCTTTGACAATTGGGCGAAAAGCTTCTAAAATATCGATGGGCCATTTTGTGTTTAGGCCTCTTATTATTTGAAATTGTTTAGCCATGTTATTGCAAAAGTATAAACTTGTTGGGCCTTTTTAACTGGGACAAGTTTGCACCTTGCAATAACGTGATTGAATGCTTTAAAATGACAATAGGCCGACTTACATATTCCATACATCACACGCATCTCATGCACCTCATGCATATACGCATCATGCTAACCCTTGTGTTTAAAAAGCCATCATAGATACCCGTTGGGTTAGGGAAGAGGGAAGACTCATCAAAAGACTGCTAGAAAACATGAGTGAATCCATTAACGAAACATCTCGTATGGGTCAGTTGGAAGCCAATCTCGGTAAAGTTACCGAGCAACTGCGAGCTTTGACCACTGCCATGGCTAATATGGCTGTGCCCCGTGCTGGGGGAAGCTCTGAGAATGGGAGGCGTGAAGAGCCTCCAAACAGATTGAATGATGATATCATTATCTTTGATGATGACATGGATGAATATGCCACGATAAGAGTAGTCGGGTCTCAGGATGAATTACAGAAACTCCATGATCAGGTGGAGTCGGTTACCCGTAAGCTGAAGGGTAAACATAAGGACTTATCGGACTATGAGGCGATGACCTTTGAAGAGCAGGTGCCAGCTCAGTTTAAGATGCCCGACATAGCCAAATTCAATGGGAATGGGGATCCGAGGGTCTATCTCCGATAATATGTCTCAGTAATGAGTTCAGTAGGCCTGTCACAGCGCCAAGTTCAGAAGATGTTTGGGATGTCGCTTGAGGGGGCACCTGTAGTGTGGTACCATAGCCTTGAAAGAAAGGTTAAAGAAGATTGGAGGGAACTGGCAGACGCCTTTCTAAAACAGTATGTTACAGACTTGGAGATTGACTTGTCGCTCCGTGATATGGAGAACACCAATCAGAAGCCAGAGGAGAGCTTCAAAGACTATGTGGATCCCTGGAGAAGCCAGCTTTTAAAGATGCAGACTCGGCCCTCAGAGAAGGACCAGATAAAGATGATCATCAAGGGCACTAAGCCCTCAATCTATGGCAAGTTAAGGAGGATGACCTCCATGATTGCAGATTTCCGACAGCTGAGAGAGACTATCATGGACATCGAAGAAGAAGAAGCGGAAAATAGAAAGTTTTATGGCCAGAACAGAAGGAATTTTGGGGGGCATTCTGAGACCAAGCCCGCTACTGCCGAGGTTGCTGCCATCAGGAGCCGGCATTTCTCTAACCTGGGGAAGCCTTTGTCAAAGGTGTTTGAAAAGTTGAAGGGACAATGAATCTTAAAATCCTTAGAAGGCAAACCACTTCCACACCCTCCACCGCCATACCTAAACGTGGACCTTTATTATTACTTCCACCAACAACATGGCCATGACACCGACAAATGCACCCGCCTCAGGAATGAAATCTAGGACCTTATAGATTCCCATAAAATACCCGACCCAGAAAAAGAACAACCCAACACACGCAGAAACCCTCTACCAAACTACCACTCCGTTCCACCACCCACCTATATGATTAACTCCGGCCTGCCCGAAAGCTTTGTCCTCCAAACTCTCGACCACCCAATTTCTTTCATGGGGATAGAGGATGACAACGGTGAGGAACCATAGGCCAAAGAAGAATGCAATACCGTGGATGATGAGACTATTCGTCCTAGTTTATTTGATTGCAATCCCGTTTTTTCTAATAGAGACATTGATTTTGTCTACTTGTTCGAACCTTTTTCTTAATAATAATAAAGACGTTCATTTCACTTACTTGCTTGAGTCTCTACCTTTCAAGAAGAATAAGATAATCATTCAGGAGTTGGCTTCTCAATACGTAAGTTTGAAGGGAGAAATATACAAAAGACAACCGAATGGCATTTAGTCGAAGTGTTTAAGAAAAGAAGAAGTTTGAAAGGCAATGGAAGCGGTACTGCCGGTGGAAGTTGAGATACAGTCCATGCGGGTATTAGTAGAAGTAGAGTGGGTCTCGCAGAGATGGATAAAAAAAGAATGAAGTCCTTGCATCACATGTAGATATACAAGAGGAGATTGAAGCTGTATTTTGCCTGAAAAAGAGAAGACCGAGCAATCACCTAGGGAATTGGTGGATGCATGCATGCATACACGTAACGTATTTGCATTCCTTTTTGTGTTTGTTCTGTTTTGTAATCACAGGTTTTAAAGAAGGAAAAAAAAACGGCAAAGGCAAGCCAACCAGAAGCAGCAACAGTGTTATCAGTTACAGGAATGAATCAGTTTTAGTTTTGGGGATGAGTCCCAGGGTCGAGGCCCATGAGGATATCAGTTTCGGGATGAGTCACAGGGTTGAGGCCCGTATCAGCACCAGTTTCGAGAAAGAATCCCAGGGGACGAAGCCCAGATTATTAGCAGTTGAGAGGAAGAATTTCGAAGAGAGAAAGAAAAGTCTTTGATGGTTAGGCATATGTCTGGTGATGATATTGTTTGCTGTAGGGAAAAACCATAGAAACGATAAGTGCGAAATGTGCTCTCGTCTGGTATTCTTAATGGATTGATCTCGGCTAGACTTGTGAGCACTTGATTACGAGATCTCAACAGTAGAAGCCTGAGTAGTTGGCAAGATGACTAGTTAAAGAGATGATCGATCAATGAATGACCGCTTGCCTGGATATCCACCCCGGTTTACTTATGCTGCAATATATGATATGGTTGGAAACAAAGAAAAAGTCTCTGCACTGAAAAGAAAATAAAAATGGACCGCCTATAACCGATAAGCGTGAAGCTACCCATGGGCGAGTACTAGGACCACCATGAGGAGAAATGCTACCTTAAAGGGTAGGTGTGTCAAAAAAAATAACAGAAAAGAGAAAATGAAAAAAGAATGAAAAGAAAGAGACAAAAGAAAAAAGAAGAAGACCATATCATGTTGAGTATGACGAAGTAATCACAGAATGTGATTAAGACATCCAGGTTGGTTAGACCCACCGATCCGATTCTCCGAAGAAGAAATCATCGAGTTAGCTTACTTAAGGAATAAGCTGTGAAAAAGCCTTGACACACACACACTAGGAGACTAGTTCAGATCACTCATTCAGACAATCGGATCTGATTGTATTGAGTACTTTGAAGGTTCTCCGGTTTCGACGCGAAGCATCCGTTGAGGAAGAAAATATGCTTAGCTATCAGGATTATCTCATGAGAGGTAATACAATATGTTGGAATGAACCATCACATCATCAGCATCAGTTTTGGGATGAGTCCCGGGGGCGAGGCCCACACTTCCATCTATATCAGTTTTGCCGGGTATGGCACTCTGGGGGCGAGGCCCACACCAACATCAGTATCAGTATCAGTTTTGCCGAGTATGGCACTCCGGGTATGGAGACACATCAGTATCAATATCAGTTTAGCCAAGAATGGCAATCCGAGAATTGAGTAAAGTTCGAGAATGAACAAGCCGAGAATGGAAATCCGAGAATGGAGTAAGGTTTGAGAATGAACAAGCCGAGAATGGAAATCCGAGAATGGATCAGAGTTCGAGAATGAACAAGCCGAGAATGGCAATCTGAGAATGGAACAGGGTTCGAGAATGAACAAGTCGAGAATGGAAATCCGAGAATGGAACAGGGTTCGAGAATGAACAAGCCGAGAATGCCAATCCGAGAATGGAGCAGGATTCGAGAATGAACAAGCCGAGAATGGCAATCCGAGAATGGAGCAGGGTTCAAGAAGGAACAAGCCGAGAATGGCAATCCGAGAATGGAGCAAGGTTCGAGAATGAACAAGCCGAGAATGGCAATCCGAGAATGGAACAGGGTTCGAGAATGAACAAGTCGAGAATGGAAATCCGAGAATGGAGCAGGATTCGAGAATGAACAAGCCGAGAATGGCAATCCGAGAATGGAGCACAGTTCGAGAATGAACAAGCCGAGAATAGTAATCCGAGAATGGAACAGGGTTAGAGAATGAACAAGCCGAGAATGGCAATCCGAGAATGGAACAGGGTTCGAGAATGAACAAGCCGAGAATGGCAATCCGAGAATGGAGCAGGGTTCGAGAATGAACAAGCCGAGAATGGCAATCCGAGAATAGAGCAAGGTTCGAGAATGAACAAGCCGAGAATGGCAATCCGAGAATGGAACAGGGTTCGAGAATGAACAAGCTGAGAATGGCAATCCAAGAATGGAACAAGGTTTGAGAATGAACAATCCGAGAATGAAGCAGAATCCGGGAATGGAGCAGAATCCTAGAATGGAGCAGAGTTCGAGAATGAACAAGCCGAGAATGGCAATCCAAGAATGGAACAAGGTTCGAGAATGAACAATCCGAGAATGGAGCAGAATCCGAGAATGGAGCAGATTCCGAGAATGGAGCAGAGTTCGAGAATGAATAATCCGAGAATGGAGCAGAATCCGAGAATGGAGTAGAGTTCGAGAATGAACAGGCCGGGAATGACAATCCGAGAATGGAACAGGGTTCGAGAATGAACAAGCCGAGAATGGCATTCCGAGAATGAACACGGTTCGAGAATGAACAAACCGGGAATGACACTCCGAGAATGGAGCACAGTTCGGGAATGAACAAGCTGAGAATGGCAAATCGAGAATGGAGCATGGTTCGGGAATGAACATACCGAGAATGGCACTCCGAGAATGGAACACGGTTCGAGAATGGACCACATCACAGTAATGGTTCGGGAATAGACCACCTCACAATAACGGTTCGGGAATGAACCACCATCATCAGCAGTTTTGGGGATGAGTCCCGGGGGCGAGGCCCATATCAGTATCAGTTTTGGGGATGAGTCCCAGGGTCGAGACCCATATCAGCATCAACATCAGTTTTGGGGATGAGTCCTAGGGTTGAGGCCAACATCATCATCAACAGTTTAAGGATGCATCCCAGGGTTGAGACCCACATCATCATCAACAGTTTGGGAATGAATCCCAGGGTTGAGGCCCACATCGGAATAAATCTGGGAATGAGTCCCAGGGTCGAGGCCTATTTCACCAAAAGTTATGGGAATATATCATAGGGTCGAATCCCACTTCACCAGCAGTTTTGGGAATAAATCCCAGGGTCGAGGCCCACTTTATCAACTCGGTTTGAAAATGGACCACCTCTCATACAGCACAGTTCAGGGATGAACTATCGCATCACAACATCAGTTTTGCCAGGTACGGAACTCCGGGTATGGAGATATTTCAGCGACGCCTCGGGTATGGGGTTTAGCATGCCAGGTACGGCACTCCGGGTATGGAGATATCATTGCGATACTCTAGGTATGGAGACGTAACCACGATATCTCGGGTATGGAGTTTAGCACGCTGGGTATGCCACAACCAAATCAACATTGTTCGATGCAACAGACAAGTCAGATGGTAGCTGGCGAGCCAGATAAGTAAAAAAAAAACATTGCATGACTTTGATATTACTGTCATTGTCACACACTGCACAAGTCCCATCAAAGTGTGGGCGACTGTAGGCACTGTATTTTCGTATATAAATCCCGATGATGAGCCTCATGCGGAAGCACTACCTCTTACGCCGCGGAAGTCGCAGAAAACGGACATCGGAAGGGAAAAGTCAAGAATTGACGTTTTGTTGGACTTTATTCGCTCGTTTAGTTTTGGGATTGCTCGTTGGACCTCCGTTCCAAAATCACCATTGGCCCAAAACCCTATTCTTCCTTGCTCACTCTCGGCCAACACATAATTTAAACGCTCATACACGCATTTATTGCCCTTCACCACACCTCACGTCCATGCACCATGCAACAAGCCTTCACGCCATTCACTTCCCACACAACCTTCATGCCTCTTTTGCCCCCTTTCACGTGAACCATCTCCCATGCAAAGCCATGCAACCAAACTCCACTCATTTACCCTAACTATTCAAACAACCAAATTAACCTTCCACCTAGCATGCCTCACGTCCTTGACCTACAAATTACCTTGCCCCCCATTTTCAACAAATTTTTCCAAGCCATTTAATAGCCTCCCATCACCATTTAATCAAGCAAACCCCACACCATTAAACCTAGCACCCCACGCCCATTGACAAAGCCATCCCCTTTCCATTTTTTTTCAACAAAGTTAGCCACCCAATTAATAACCATCATTAATGTTAGCCTACCCAATAAATGCACTTTCATTTGCCTATATAAAGAACCCTTATACCCCTTGAAACCCCTAGTACTTACATATCACATATACAACACAAAAACTCTCTTTTCCTCTCTGAGTACTCAAGCCTCTGCCCCTCATCATTCCTCCATTGTTCACGCCAATACAGCAACAAGTAAATAGCCATTGCTCACGCCAAACACCTCTGAATAACCAGCCCCATTCACGCTCACTGCAACCTCTCAAAACCAACCCCTTGTTCACGCCGAAACACCCCATCACTTGTTCACGCCCAGCAGCCCCTAAAACAAACTCTGATAAACATGCCCAATAGCCCCTCACAAGCAGCCCTTGTCCACGCCAAAACACATCTAAAACAGCCCCTCTATTCACGGCAAACAGCCCCTCACAAACAGCCCATCAATCCCACATTGATTATGAAACAACTCACCCTTAATTGCCTTCAAATCCCACGCACAAACACCTCACACGCCCCTCCCCATTAGTCCCACATTGATCAAGAAACACCCCTCAAAGCCTAGATTACTTCACGCCTAAAACAACAAAATACCTAGCCCTCACGCAAGCCACACGGCCCTCACGCAAACCACATAGCCCTACACGCGCCAAGACTCCTCCCTCACGCACAAAGCCACGCAACAAACAACTATCACGCCAAGCATCCCACATTCCCAATATCCCACATCGATCAGCTCTCACTCACGTATGAACTCCATTGACCAGCAACTTCACGCCTAATAACAGCCATCAACCAAGCCTTCAACACGCCCAAACTACCCTTGCATATCACGCCCGAATTGCACCCAAACAACCCTTGCACATCACGTCCAACACTGCCTCAAATTACTCGAATAAACTACAGAAAAACACTGCCTCAAATAGCCCCTACATTACCGTAAAACACTCCCAAAATTAGTCCAGCAAACTGCCAAAAATACTGCCCCAAACTACCTTCAAT
The DNA here is from genome assembly GCA_019454045.1 of Zanthoxylum bungeanum. NCBI lineage: Eukaryota > Viridiplantae > Streptophyta > Magnoliopsida > Sapindales > Rutaceae > Zanthoxylum > Zanthoxylum bungeanum. Next base: position 32,655 of record SKCR01004425.1, read on the forward strand.
ATCACCGAAAATAGTGTCTCTAAACTGCACAGTTTTATCGCAAATTCTGTCCAGTTTTTACTGTAAAACCGCACCAAAACCTGCCCCGCAAAACTCGCAAACTGTAAGCCAAAAAAACCCCGCATTACCGCAAAACATTAAGCTTAAACCATGACCAGAAACCGCAGCGAAACGAAGTGAAAATTGCGACCCAAACAGCAAAACAGCAAAGGAAAACGCTGAAGCAGTAGACCGGAGGAGTTGCGAAGCATCAACCCTTCCGACAACCGAATACCGCACTTTCGAGAGACGACAAAAGAGGTTAGACCTGAGGGCACCTCTTTTATTTATTATCCTTTATTTTTAGTTATTTTATTACTTTATTTCGCATGAGTATTGTGGATTAGTGTATGATTTGATTTCTGGATGGACGGAATATATGTTCTCTCTTGCGGTATATCGGATGGAAACCCGGACATAAATTTCATAGCCGAATCTGAATGGACGGTATTGGGGTTTACACTCGGGATACAATGCCACGTACCACTTGAGAGATTCACATATTTCGTTTCATCCAACCTTGTATTCAAGCATGATTAGATCGTTAGAAGGCTATTTATTTTAGTCTAGTATGTTATTTCTTTATGCATGACTTAGTTATTTTCTTTCGTAATTGGAGTTTGATTTATGTTATGTTTAGATCGTTATTTATTCAACATGCTTATTGTGTGATATCGTATGTTTACCGTTATGAAGACTTACTTTTAAAAGCATGCAAACTTAGATTTAGGCCTTATAGGAATTTAAATTACTTTTGCAAATATATGTTGAGTAGACTTGGTTAAAATTGCACAAATCCATTCAATACAAATGACATAAGTAAGGGACCATTCTGAACCCAACAGTTTGAGGTCTTCCCTTACGAGGGGTGAGTACGGCCTTAAATCATTTCCCAATTCACATTGGGTGGCGACTCCTTTATTCCCCGGTTTAGTCCCCCGCGGGCTACTCTGTACTCCCGACTGGGCCGCGAACCTGGAACAGCGTCGCCACTTTCTGTGTCATACACAAGGCTTCCCCCCACAAGTTCTGGGGTAAACCAGAACTTGTCAACATGACGTTCATCATTTCCTTCAACGTTCAGTTTTTGCGCTCAATAATCCCCGTTTTGTTGAGGAGAATAAGGAGCAGTGGTTTCGTGGATAATTCCGTGCACAGAATAATATTCACCGAATGGTGAAACATATTCACCACCTCTATCACTCTTGATTCTTTTGATTTTCTTGCCAAGTTGATTTTCAACTTCGTTCTTATAGTGTATGAAGCTCTCAATAGCTTCAGATTTGCTCTTCAGCAAATACACATAACATAATCTTATGTTGTCATCGATAAAAGTGACAAAGTACTTTTTACCGCCTCGTGTTTGTACAATATTCATGTCACACACGTCATTGTGTACAAGTTCTAAAGGTTCAGAACTGCGTTCTATAGAATGAAATGATGTTCTATGTAATTTTTCTTCAACGCATGTCTCACACTTATGTTGGCTATCAATTGCAAAATTAGGTATAAGGTCCATGTTAATTAATTTACGCATGGTATCATAATTAACATGTCCTAACCTCCCATGCCATACATTTCGTGACTCAATAATATAAGCATAAGTACTAGCTTTATTAATAACACGATTGACAGTCATTACATTTAGCTTGAAAAAGCCCTCAGTTAGGTATCATTTTCCTACATACATATCATTCTTAGTCATTACAAACTTATCAGAAACAAACACAAGCTTAAAACCAGCCTTACTAAGAAGAGAGCCTGAGACCAAGTTCTTCCGAATATCTGGAACATGCAGTACATTCTTCAATGTTAGCTCCTTTCCAGATGTCATCTTCAGAACCACTGTGCCTTGTCCAACCACCTGAGAGGTAGATAAGTTTCCCATTGTCAGATGATCGCCGCCATCGACCTTCTGATACAAGGAAAACATCTTGCTATCTGCACAGATATGACGAGTATCCCCAGTGTCTACCCACATTTCTCTTGGATTCCCATCTATGTTGGCTTCAGTTACCACTCCTGATAGTTCCATCTCTGAGATCTCATCAGTCAGCTGATTACCTTCAGTGACATGGGCCTCATTTTTCTTTTTCTTGCCCTTGTCCTGAGACTTCTTATTTCTGCAGTCCTTTGACATATGACCGCTCTTTCGACAATTGTAGCATTTCCCCTTGAATTTCTTGTTCGAAGAATCAGCTCCACTGTTCTTTCTCTTCTTGCTACCCTTTACACCCTCAATGATGTTGGCTTTAGACTCCATAGTCTTGTAGCTGGCCTTCTCGGACATCCTGTTGTCCTCATCGATTCTCAATTGAACACTAAGGTCTTCAAGGCTCATCTGCTTCTTTTTGTGTTTCAAATAGCGACTGAAGTCCTACCATGATGGAGGCAACTTTTCAATTATAGCGGCAACTTGAAACATCTCACAGAGTTTCATTCCCTTATCCAGTATTTCATGAATGATCAACTGAAATTTACATCACCGTCCTTGAATCTACCATCTTGTAGTCCAGGAACCTACCCACAATAAATTTCTTTTGTCCGGCATCCTCGGTTTTGTATTTCTTCTTGAGAGATTCCCAGAGAATCTTCGCAGAAGTCGTGCCTTGGTACACATTGTACAGGGTATTATCAAGACCACCCAAAAGATAGTTCTTGCATAGGAAGTCTCCAGACATCCATGTCTGTTCTCGCTCTTCCTTGGCCATTTCTGATTCACCCTCCATAGGACCCGGAGGATCTTTGAGAAATTTAGCCAACTTGAGAGTTGTCAAGTAGAACAACATTTTGCTCTACCACTGTTTGAAATTTGCCCTACCAAATTTCTCCGGCTTTTCTCCATGAGAGACCGGTACTGTGATGTTTCCGCTAGCCATTTGTAACTGGAAAAACCAACATGTGTCAATTAGTCTACAAAAGAGGAATTGCACAACGATCAACAAATGATCTTGTTCAAAGTGATATTCTAGGTAACCACTTGTTGTTCTATTGGACGGTGGTTCCAATAAACACAAGTCCTTGAATTTCAATTAAAGATTCTTTAGAAAAATGAATAAATGAATATTCCCATAGGACGAGGGGGGTCCGGAGTAACCACTTAAGTCCCTGACCACTTAGGTTCTTATCGCCTTTTTGACAGAATATTCTTTAAACACTTTTTCAATAGGATCTTTTAGCAATTCAAACCCAGAATTACATTTCTTCAATTGCACAGATAATATACGATATGTGTAGATATATGTGTAAGTGTCAATCAAGATTGGATGGAATTTCTTGTGTATGATCACACTTTAAATTCTCAACCAAGTATGCAACACACAATCAATTACAACTTTATCACTATATGTATACTTGTGATAATTGAACAACAAAATAATAACTTAAATCTATACTACCAAGATTAATGTGTTACAATATATGATTGACTAAGTTAATATTAATTTAAGTTTGCAGTTTATAACAATTCCAGGACTATTTTGTTAGTGTCGCGTTCGTAACTACGTTCGAATGAGACTGTCCAGTGTGTTTACGTTCGTGTTGCGTTTGATAACGCGTTCGAACGAAGTGTTTCCAGAGAGTTCACGTTCGAGTAGCGTTTGATAACGCATTCGAACGGAATGATTCCAGAGAGTTCACGTTCGTATAGCGTTCCAAAACGCGTTCGAACGGAATGATTCCAGAGAGTTTGCGTTCGAGTTGCGTTTAATACGCGTTCGAACGTTCTTAGGCAGAAGGCTTGCATTCGAGTGGCCTTTGAAGACGCGTTCGAACGTTCTTACGAAATTTCATATTTAAGCCTTCACGTTCGTCGGGCGTTCGAACGTCCTACGGGTTTATTCATGCACATACTGTATTTTTTCCAGAAATTTTCTTAACTACGAATGTTATTTAATATTTAACAACACTGGTAATAAGTTCTTAAGATTGTAAGCCAAGTAGTGTCATTAAACAATAAATAACATGCAAACAAAATAGATCAAACCAGAAAATAGATCTAACATGCATAAACCCTAAAAAAAGAAAACTGTAGAAAACCTGGAAAATGAAATGACGAATCCAAGTCGAGATTTCTCTGTCCTTAAGAACTTATTAGCCTCCGTCACAGGTGCTTCACGGATTCGAATTAGCCAATGTTCTCTCAGGATAACTTGGATGTTTCTTGTTCAATGAGCACTCCTTAACAAGTGTATAAACTATGAATTGGTGGAACTCTCTCTCAAAACAAAGAAAAGAAAATGATTCTCAAAACCGGATTTGTTGTTCTATGTCTTGTTATGGATATGATGCCTCTTTTATAAGGCATGGAGGGGTGCCAAAAGGGCACCCCTTGGGGTGGGATGCAACTCTCTTAAGGATTGCAACCTTCCCTTGCACCTCTAATGTCAAAAAGACATATACACCCATCCTTTAATGAATATTACAAGAATTTCCAACAAAAACAAGAATTCATAAAAGATAAACTAGAGAGAGGGGAAGAAATAACTCTTGTTTTTAATCTTCGCCTTCAATCTCCAGCACCGGTTAAAACACTCTCTTTGTTTTGCTTTAGACGTTCTTTTATTCTCTATGACTACGAAATTATGTTATGAGGCTTGATTGTAGGTTTTGTAATGAACTTATGCTTATATAAATGGTCCATGGATATTTTCTAATCAAAAATCAAATTCTGGACAAAGTGGGGAAAAATCCTCTATGTCGCGACACGCTCATGCGCGTCGCGACTCTCACTCTTTCCATTTAGTGTGTTGCGACACGCCTCTATGGGCATCGCGACACGCCTAAGATGGAGTAATTTGTCTGAATTTTCTTTTTATGATCATCTCGACGTGCTATCAAACGTCAATACGGGCTGGTAACTCTGAAATTTATCCTAATTTAGCTCCGATCTTGTCATTTTATTACTCGGTACGTCCAATTTATTTTTTATATTATTTTAACTAGTAAAATACACCTGAAACACATCAAAACGCTCATGAAATCCGAGATAACACACAAAAATTAAGATAGAGGAGCAGGAAATATATGTATATTAACCGCTCATCACCTACATTCTCATGTCATTACTTGAACGATCCTAGATCTAGGTCGTCGTACCCTTATGGAATGGATCATAGTTATAGATAAACCACAAATAAAGTGTCTATGTTTATTTTCTCTCTATGAACTATTTTGAATTACTAATTTCATACTTAAATTATCTTGTGTATGAACTCTTACATTAAGTCTGAAGGTATATTAGTAACCAATGGCATCCACGATAATTTAAAATACGAATTTAAAACCAAACGATTTGATAAATGAAAATTACATCGTTCATTTATTAAAGTAAATTTTGTTTACATATTACATTATACACTATGGCATATATCCCAACTAAAAATCATCATGGATCCCGGACCAAATGTGACAGGATCCCGCTCAAGATTTGAGATTTTGGATTTTCTGTCAACCCTACTTGATAGCTTTATTGAGATAGAGTATTTTTAAAAGGTAAGGGGTTTTGTTTAGTTTTTAAACATCATGTGGGTTTTGATTAGTTTTGTCAAATATCAGGGGAGTTATGCTCATTTTCTCGAAAGGACGTAGTCCGAATTAATTTTTTAACTCTTTATCTATCTTTCGGGTTTCAAATCTCAGGCCAACCAAAAATGATGAATGTAAAAGCACTCGGCTAAGTTCCTACAACATATTAGAATAATTTTAAGGAATTGGAGGAAAAAAACAAATAAAATACAAAAAGTTCAAGTGGGTATATAATTATAGTAATGAAAATGAACATTAATCGATTAACTAAACTAACTTAATTTACAAGGGATTACTTGTGCATATTATAGATAAAAGTAAAATGACTGTTTAATTAATTTGCTTAATGAGAGCCAATGCGTTGCTAGTTAATTGAGAAACCCTTACAATACATCCTCTAATAGTTTCCTTAATTTTCCCATTAATGCCATTCCCTTCAAAATTGTCCATGCAAGTATCTTCATTTGTCAAAGCAGCACTCACCCAAGTTTGTATATTACTCATTTTGAACTCAAATTCTGGTCCTTTAAGATCCTTCATTGCTTGCAGAGATTGTTGCAACTCATCCACCGAGTCTCTCATGTTCTCCACACAATCTTTAACGGCACCGGCTTCTCTTGGTCGCAATTCTTGCCCTTTTGATAGCTTCAACACCATTGCTGTTGCAGATTTTACTTCATTTAGGCTTACAGAGAGAGCTGCATTGCCCATTTCCCTAGGGCTTGTTTGTATTGTGCTAGCATAAGATGAAAGTGTCTTGTAACACAAATCGGGATACAATGTTACCCCACATGAAGCTTTAATAAAATCATCATTGGACTTCATTTGCTGTTGTTGCATTAATCTTGCTGCCAAGCATGTTGTTTTAGTACAAAAGAATAGAGTGATAATAATATTGGCCAGGCTATAACAAGAGGGTAGCTTTGAGCATGTGAAAGATTCCATTATAATAATAGAAGTTGAGTTGATGTGAGATCTTATAAGGTTCATTCACCCTTTATATATAGGGTAATGTACCCTACGTTTGAGGGTAAGTAATTGTGGGGTACAATTTCTTCAATTATTGGATTTGTATAAGAAGAATCTAGTAATTAGAGGTCAAATAAGAGATAGGGTAGGGGTGATCCAAAAACATTGAAAATGGATCGATTTAAAATGATCATGAAATTTTAAATTGATGAAAAAATGAAAATGTTTATCTTTGAGAAAATAAAGGGTACAAGATTGTTAGCATCTTCGTGGTCCTATAATCATACATGCACACAGCATAGACAAAATTTTCTGATAGAACCATATCGAAGCTTAATTTAAATTTTATAAAAGAGAAAAAGAAATCCCATAAGCCATAACTTGTTCAGAATATGACATTATTTTAATTATTGAATTGTAATAAAAGAAGAAGAAGAAAGCCATAACTTATTCAGAATATGATATTATTTTAATTATTGAATTGTGAAATAGAAGAAGGTGATCTTCCTTGGACGAGTAATGCGGCTTTGATCTAAAACTGCAAGTGTATTTCGGCACCTTTTAATCACCTTCGCCTTCCAATTGGTGCTAATCCGAAAAAGGAATAATTTCGTATCTTTTATTTCTATTTACTTTTTTGGTCTCTCTTCAAAATGCCAAAAACATTTTTCTCAGACTTGAAAGAATACTTAGAAAAAAAAAAAAAATTGGTATGAATCCTATGAGAAAAAGGCGTTGTATAATGTAAGTTAGGATATTGTGGAAAAGCCAACAAATTATGGGGTTTAGGAGTTATGGACTTGGAGAAAAAAAAAATATGGCCCTTTTATTCAAATTGCTGTGGAGATTCGCATCAGAAGAACAATCACATTGGAAGAGTATTATATGAGTTAAATATGGAGGCCATTCAGTTGACTGGTTTCCTCAAGCTTCTTCATTTAGATTGTCTAATATTTTGGCTAATATTGTATGGTTACAGGACATCAATTTTGCTTCTGATCTATGGCAGCAGAATTTTAATATCTTTGTTGGTAGTGGTCACAGAGTCTATTTATGTTGTTCAATTTTAAACTTAAATTTCTAATTTAAGATTTTGATAATTTACATGCTTTATGATATTGTTTATATTAGAACCGTAAATAATTAAAAAACTTACCTTAAGCCTTTACTGTTAATGAAGTTTGAAACAATCATCGACTCGCTCCTCATATAATCTTCAAAGTCATCCAAACGTTTAGCCTCCAACGATATCCACACAAAATAGAGAGTTAAGGATTTTGGATTTCTCAAATCCAATATTATGCATGTGTCTTTTCTTTAGTGTTAGCTTAAGAAAACAGACTTGTTTAAGGGTTTTTGGTATTTTTGAGAATCTAAAGAATTTAAGCAAATTCTTTAATTAAAGAAAACATATTTTCTTTATTTCTCACCAATTAACAACTCCCGTCAATGGCAAGGCACAATAAGGGTATTTATAGCTTTTAGAGTTAGAGTTGTTTTGATCCCCATCAAATTAGGATGGTCAGGGATAGGATTTAATCCTATTAAATTATGAATCCTAATTTATTCTAAATAAAAACAACTATTTTCCTCTTTATTTAATTAAATTAATTAAATAAAAAATATCAATCCTAATTATATTATAAAACTATAAATACGAAATTATAATTTAATACAAATACTTTGTTAAATTATTTTTTAATCCCTATATTTTTAGAAATTATAAAATGACCCCTACACTTTTGGAAATTATGAAATAACCCATAATTTCCAAATTTGTACTTTGCCCCAAAAATTTCCAAAATTCCATTTTTATCCATGATTTCTGAAATTATGAATTTGCCCCAAAGTTTAAGAACATAATATTGAAGTCCTAAAACTTATTTCAACATAATTTATCCTTAACTCTTCAATATTTTAAAGTGTATGACTCATTAGATTCTTTTTTATGTTGGCAATGGAGATAATTATAATCTTCATAAGTCTAGATAAATTTATCTAATTAATTTATCTTCAATTAACTCCTTAATTAAGAAACTAATTTACATATATCAGGAGCAACATCTAGTAATGCATCATAACCCCCAATTAAGAAAGAATAATAACTTTAGTAAAACATATTCCGTATACGATTACTGTATGATTCAATCATTTCACCTCATACATATCCCGCCAATGACATTAGAGTATTGAAAATGTCTACTATATTAAAGCATGGCTATTAGAACTTTGACTTAAGATGATAATATATATTTAGAGTTTCTGAAATTCCTTTCATAACTCGTCATGGCTATGGACTTATATTATCACTTATGTCAAATTACGCCTCTAGGAATATCAAATCTATGTTATCCAGAGCAGTGAATCCTTTATTGATCTCTCATTATCTTCGTATGCTTTTCATATTGCCAAATCATGACCTTATGCGCAATCTCACTATGGACTATAGAGGTTTAATGTCAAAACATATGATCCACATATAAGGTACCATGGAGACCTCAAGTCTAATGATCATCCATACTATCATAATAAAGAGAAATCTCGTAGACATGTGGATAACACTCTATATCTCAAGCAGGTCAGTTCGATGTACTAGTTCTCCAATAAGCATTCATATGTTAGACTAAGTGAACACATTCACTAATAGCTTATGAGATCAAACCTTCGTCAAGGAATGAGACATAACATATGCCGATCTAAATTGGATTTATCAATGTCCTAGTGTTGATAATTCTACGATCGGGAATATTTAAGAATGACGGGATCTCATAAATTGAACTTAATTAATTCCTTTAATTTAATTCCTTTAATTGTCATTCTAATGACTTTATATTACAAGTAGTCAAAATTATTTATAGACAATATATATAAATAAACTGCAAATTTTATTAATCAATGCAATAATATAAAATTAAATATTTGTCCATATTGGATCTAAAGCATATAACCCACAATCACCCACTTGCATTAAAGCCCATCTCTATGATATTTTACACCAAATAATTCAGCGTGTCTATCGTGCTTCTGTTGGGTTAGTGCTTTAGTAAGAGAATCTGTTAAGTTCTCTTCAGTAGGAATTTTCTCTATCTTCACATCAGCTCTTTGGATTATCTCTCTAATAAGGTGATATCACCTCAGAACATGTTTGGATTTCTAATGAGACATTGGTTCCTTAACCTGTGCTATGGCTCCCGTGTTGTTACAAAATTTCACAATTGTATTGTTACTGTCAGGAATAATACCTAAGTCTATGATAAACTTCTTTATCCAAACTACTTCTTTAGTTACTTCTAAAGCAGCTATATACTCAGCTTCATTTGTTGAGTCTGCTATATTAGTTTGTTTAGAACTCTTCCAAATTACTACACCTTCAAACATATTAAACAAGTATCTAGAATGTGATTTGCTATCCTCTTTATCCAATTGAAAGCTAGTATCACAATAGCACAATAATTTGAGCTCAGAAAATCCTCCATAAATCAAGAACATATCATTAGTCCTTCTCAAGTACTTAAGGATTGTCTTGATAGTTATCCAATGACCCTCTCTAGGATTAGTCTGATATTTGCTCGTAACATTTAGAACATAAGACATATCAGGTCGTGTACATAACATTACGTACTTGATTCATCCTATAGTTGAAGCATATGAGATCAGTTTTATGCGCTCAATCTCTTTAAAAGATTTAGGGCACATCTCCTTAGAGCGGTAGATTCTATCTCTCATAGGCAAGTAACCTCTTTTGGAATCTTTCGTCTTAAACCTTTTTAATAAATTTATCTATGTACGTGGATTATGAGAGGTCAAACAACATTTTAAATCTATCTCTATAGATCTTAATTCTCATAATATAGGTACATTCTCCCAAATCTTTCATGTAGAATTTATTGGATAATCATAGTTCGACTGTTTGGAGCATTAGAATGTTATTTCCTATTATTAATATGTAATCCGCATATAATATTAGGAATACGAATACACTCCCACTAACCTTCTTGTATACATAAAGTTCATCTTCATTTTTGATAAAATCAAAATCTTTGGTTATCTCATCAAAATGAAGATTCCAACTTTGAGATGCTTGCTTTAATCCGTAAATGGATTGTTGTAGTTTGCATACTTTGCTTGTGTTTCGTTTAAAAATGAAACCTTCAGGCTATGTAATATACACATCTTATGCGAGGTTTCCATTTAGGAATGTAATTTTGAAATCCATCTACCAAATTTCATAATCATGGTATGCTACTATTGCAAGCGAAATTGTGATGGAATTTAACATAGTAATTTGCGAAAAAGTTTCATTATAATCAATTCATTGAATTTGTTTGTAACGTTTTTGCCACCAAACTAGTCTTGTAAGTTTGAACCATGCCATTTACATCTGTCTTTCTTTTAAAAACCCATTTACACCCAATGAGAGTGATCTCTTCAGGTGCATCTACTAAGTTCCAAACTTGATTAGTATGCATTGAATCCATTTCAGAGTTCATAGCTTAAAGCATTTTAAAAGAGTCAATGCCATACATTGCCTCTGTATAACTAGTAGGATCAATTTTCTCAATAACTAATAAATCATGTTTACCTTCCATGAGAGATTTATATCTTTCTGGCTCATAGTGTATTCTACTAGACTTTCGGAGTTCTTGAACTTGTGGTTGTTCCACCGCCAATCTTTTGCGAGTTGAAGGTAATTCAATGTCATTTGATGGTTCTGGGACTTTATCAAGTTCTCGTCTACTCCCACTTGTTGGAGTTGGTGCTTAGAGCGCCAATCCTAATAATGCATTGTACATTATATTTTATTATTTACTAATAAAATAACTAGATTTTTAATTCAATCTGTTAATGGTAATTATTGTGTCATTATCTCTTAGTGCATATTAGTTAACTATATTATCTCTTAGTGCATATTAGTTTACTATATTATCTCTTAGTGCATATTAGTTTACTATATAGATATATATTTATATAATGAGAATGACACCGGCCTTAGAATAGTCACGTAGTAATACTGGATACCTGGTGGTCTGTCATTGGGATAGTATTACTATTATAAATTATTCTTAAAGTGTATATATATTCCTAGTCGTTGGTTTTGGAATACGGTCGGATTCCTATAACCTAGAAGACTAGCACTTGTCGTATATTAGAATTGGAGTTCCAATGATCTAACCCAATGGACCATAAGCAAGGGAAGCTCGTATAGACAGGTGGATATTTGTTAGAGCGAGTACTGAATGACTCACATGTGATTCCTAATAGTTGGAAGTACACACCACCGTCAATAAGAATCTCCTCGAGTCGAGTAGCATATGTGATCCATTGACTACATGATAGCATTGATTTTGTGTGCAATCCTTCACACTTTGATGCCATGTATATCAAAAACCTTTCATGGTCTGACCACTAGATGTTTGTTAAGTACGGGCCGATGCAATCGATAATTAAATGTGTATCAAGATTATATGTGCACCATAAGTGGATAAGGTATCCATGTTAGTGAGTCACAATAAACACAATAATCAAGACAAGTCCAGATTACTGTAACTATGGAATTCTAATAGGCAACTACAATGTCAACCAATTTAAAATAAAGAGGAATATTAATTCAATGCAAAATATAAATGCAAAAAATAAATAAACATCACACAAAATCAAAAAATATTTTGGTGATGAAATGGAAAACTCGTGCGAGTAAAAAACCACTCCAAGTATCTCGGCTACCAGCCCAAATCCACTATAAAGAGAAAAACTTACAATGATGGTAAAAGACCTATGGTGGCAACTCCACCGACTCTAGTACCTCTAGACTGCAAGAAATCGAAGAAATCCTCGAGCCCGTACCTCACGGTTTCTTCAGAACCTCTGAAGTCTCTGAGCGGATCAACTCTGCAAGCTCCGAGTGCCGAAACTCCAACTGCCAATCTTCCTCATAGAGAACTCTGAAGGGTTAGGAAGTTAGGTTTGGTTGTGTTAATGGTTTAACAAAGAAAGGTTTCACCAAACATATAGAAGACAAGAGAAGCAAGGAGTCTTCAAGGTGAAATCAAGAAGATTGAAAGCTATCAATATTTTTGGCTCAAAGAAATTATGTTTCAACACTTGTGAAGGTGGCTCAATGTTTGTTTATATAGGTAGGGCAAAGGAAAAGGTTTCCTAGTGTTATTTTAGCTTCAAAACGTGTCCAAAATATCCTACTTACGCATGGGCGTTCGAACTCACTTCAAATGCAACTCAAACGTAAAGTTTCTGCCTCAAAACGTGCGAACGCAAATACGAACGCCACAAGAACGCGAGTCGCGGACTGATTTTCAAGGGCAACATAAAAGGCTTGTAACTTTCTCATCCCTTGGCCAAATCATGAGTTCTTTATATGTACACGATCGTCTTCGAGTCTACTTTCCAATGCAACTGACCTCATGTAAATTTGATCTCTAAATATTCTGGAATATTCAAAATAGTAAATATCACTCGGATAACTCCATCAGATTTTGTCCGAATACTTGCCCAATTGCTTTGAGATCTTCAAGACTCAATACAACTCAATTGAAATTTTTTGTTACGGATATTGCCAATAAAAATAGAACTAAAAATCTCCCCATTTTGCATTCCATGACAAAACACTACCTAATACAAAGACTATGGTAAAAGACCCAAAAAGAAAATAGCCAGCTGTCAACCATCAAGATAGTGACTTATTACAATAACACTCGATCTAATACCTAACCAAGTAGTCTTGAAATCAATGCCACCACTGCTACCAAATCTGCTTACCTGAAACATCCTCAAACAGCAACATACCGTGAAAAGCACATGGATTATAAATAACAGATAAAGCAGCGATAAAACTTATGCATGTATACATAGATAGTAGATATCCTACTCCTCCTTAATCTTACTCCCTTTAAAATAGAGATATAAAATAGATATACTACGACTCCCATATACTACTACTCTCTCATATCCTACTACTCTCCCCATTTTTATCACGAAATGACAAATGATGAAGGTACCAGGAAAAACAACACATGCAAGAGTATATGCAAATATAAATTACTCCCCCTCACTAACAGCCATATTAAGTTAGCATAAATAACAAATGGGAAGTAAAACAAAACTCACAAATATGCACCATAAAATAAATGTTATGCAAAGACAGAAGCACACACAAGCACACAAAGAGTTAAAGAAAACTCAATAAAAAATGGTTGAAACAGCACTGCAAGCAAGTAAAATGATACCTAGTTAGTAATCAGTTGTTTATAACATGAAAAATATGCATCATTTTAAATTTGGCTAAATAAAACACTTTTGCATATGACATAAACACCAAAGTATAACAAGTACTTGCGTGAAAAATAAGTGCACAACAAATCAAGGCTTAAGACCTTATTTTATGAGATGGACATAGCCAAAGAAATCATTCTCTTAACCAATCAAGTTCACAAAAATAGATGTTCAAACCCAACACCGCTATGACCTGAAATTAAGTAACTTTGGTTGCATGCTATAATATGTTCTCCATAAGAATCATGAGCTCATAAATAACAACTCTTTCGAGTGAAGGGTTTTTGCCCTTATCTTTTGAAATTGGCCCATTGGCTCTTTTGCAATTGAGTCTCATGTAAAAATTTTATTTTATATCTTTTGGCTTTTACAAGGGGATAGCAGGTCATCTAGTCAAAGGTCACACTATTTAGTGAGCAAAGTATGGTAGAGATTAGATTGCCGTCTAAAAACTCATACATGCGACCAAGCCTTGACAATATAAAATCGTGTATGTGAGGTGCAAGCACAAGATATATATAAGGTTTTTATCACACACACTTATGCATATAAAGCATCAAGAAAAATATAAGCATATTATACATGCATAGCCATATATCCTACATACCATGATCACATGCACATGCTTTTCATGCTCGAACAAGCCACAAAAATATTTTTGATCTTTTTCAATTTATATTTTTTTTTTATTTTTCAGTTTTAACACACAAAAAATAAAGGCACAAAACGGCTTGTCAATATCTAATGGTACGTGGAGTTGTATCCCGAGTACAGATCATACTATCATCCATTCAGAATCGGCTATGAAATTTATGTCCGGATTTCCATCCTATATACCAAGGAATATATAACAAAAAAAAGACACACACACTCATATTACAGTGAAAAAATAAACGTGAAAAACATAAAACACACACACACACATGCAATGGGAAAAAATACAACATCTAACAAGAGTTACACCGAAGTGCACTCTCATCATGCATATCAAGGCATTCAGAAGTAGTTGGGAAGTCATATTGCTTCCTCACCCAAACTTTCTTGGGAATCTCTTCCACTTGAGAATTCCTAGTCAACACAACAAGTTTCTAACTAAGGAATTGAGCTTGTTTGGTAAGCACAGAAACTTGAGACACTATATTTGAGGAATCAAATCTAGGTGAAACAATCTTAGGCCTCTTATTTTGTTTGTGTAACATGAATTACTTACGCCTAATGTGTTCGGCCTTGCCACAGTGATGGCACACAGGCACAAACCTCGGATGAGAGTGAGGTTTACCCACAATACCTCTAGATCGAGGTTGGGTCACTGGACGAGGAACAAATGAAGGAATCACATGACTACACTTAGTAGGGTTCTTACCTAAGAAATGTTTATGAGGGTTAGGCACAGCTCTAGACGACGACGATTTGTTGCAATTAGGCTCAACATTAATACCTAGCATGTGGTCTAGTTTTGTATTCCCACTGAAAGATACAGACACTTGGGTTCTAGCATCTTCAAGATCAGCCTCTAAAGTGTGGACATTATCAACTAGGCATCTATACCTCTCGTCTAGGTCATCTACCATCATTAGGCTTTGTTCAAACTTAGCTTGAGCTTCATTCCTTTTCTAGATCTACGCCTTTCAGCCACTTATTTCCCTCTATATTCGCCTTTTTGATAGCTAGACTCTCATTAAAAAGTTCAGCATAGGCTATCTAAAGACTATCCTCATCTACAGACTCATAGAGAGAAACTGCTGAATCAACATCATTAACTTCATTCTCTCTCTCATCAGACACACTAGCATTAAAAGCCATAAAATTACTCTTGTCTTTAGGAGACTCATCAGAAGTATAGTCACCTTCTGAATCACTAAGGGAGGCTGACATGGCTTTCTTACCTTTAGCCTTAAGGTATGTGGGACACTCAAGTATGATGTGCCCATATCCTTCACATTCATGGCACTGGATACCACATGGTCTACTACCTCTATCCTCTCTAGACTCTCTCTAGCTATGCCTACTCTCTATAAGCCTATCCGCCATATCCATATTACTGTTACTGCCATTCTTCTTAAGCTTAAGAAATTTCTTAAATCTCTTTGCAAACATGGCCAAATCATGATCCGTGAGGGTATTATCATCACCACTAGATGGATCATGTGTAACTTCCTTCGCGATCTTCATCGCTATAGTTTTTGGCTTTTTATAACCAGAAAGTTTCTTCTCATAAACCTGCAGTTTTCCTACGAGGTCATCTAATTTAAGCTGATCGAGGTCATTGCTTTCCTCGATGGCGGCAATCTTGGGTGGGAACTTATCAGGCAGGGATCTAAGGATTTTTCTAAAAATCTTGTTGGTAGGGATAGTCTCACCTAGGTTAAAACTAAAGTTAACGATATCGTTAATCTCAGCATAAAACTCATCGAATGTGTCATCATCTTTCATTTTAGCGACCTCAAACCTAGTAGTAATATCCTAGAGTCTATTATTTTTAACAGACATTGTGCTCTCATGCACAGTCTGCAGGATGTCCCAAGCATCTTTGTGTTAGTGTCCTAGACATGCCAAGGATCTCTAAGCGTGATTATTGTGTGAATAAATCAAGTGAAAATTGCGGAAAAAACTCACATTGATCGGATGAGATTTCAAAAATTTCTTCTTGAATGTTGAAGCTCCAAGCTTTGTAGAGTGTTTCCAACACTTGGGTGAGTTTCCCTATCACCTTAATTAACTCCTTTAAGTGCTAGCTTGTGGAATTTTTGCAACAAAAATTATAAATGAGAGAAGAGGGCTCACGCCTCTTTTGAGAGAAAATAGAGATGATGAATAGTTCCATTTTGTGTTTTTCAAAAATATAAAGCAAAAGTTGGTGGTTGGTTTGATTAAATACAACATTTAATATTATGCCAACTACACACATCAAAAAGTGACATGTGATGTAAGTTAGTGGGTCCCACCACTTTGAATTCAAAATTCAAGTTGACATCTCCAACACACAACTAAGCTTTGGGCCCGGGTTCGTTTAATCCGATTAAACGAATTTTCCGTCGCGACGTAATTAAATCCAATTTAATTAAATAATAATGCCTAGCAAAATTATTACGAAATTCGCTTATGAATTAATTCCAAATTAATTTGTTCGCTTGAATTAAAATCCAATTTTAATTCCGTATTGAAACCTGATTTCAATTAATATATCCAATATATTATTTTTAGCCCAATTAAATAAATTAAATACAAAAATCCAATTAACTATTAAATTTATTTTACCGATTAATTCCAAATTAATCGAGTTCTCTCTTCTACACGGATTAAACCCAGATTAATTCTTTCTTTGATAATTTATCCCAGATTAATTATTACCGTAATTAATCCCAGATTAATTTTTCTCTCTCATAATTAATCCCAGATTAATTTTGTTCGAGTCAAAAGTCATCGGTGAATCTTTGGGAAGCGACCCAAGAGATCCCTGGATATGTTGGCAGTAAATACGGTCATCGGACTATCCGAACACGTGCGTACCCGGTACCACATTCTTACCGATTTACAAGACATAGTTGGCTTCTAGCAAAGCACCATAAATATTCTCCATAAATATTCAACGAGGAATATATAATATGTATCAGGCGTAGTATACAATGTATTGCGTATTACGATCCAGTATCAGATGTCACATGCTAGGCCTGGGGCTGGAATTGTGTCTGCCCCGTACGAAACATTTATCGGATCACTAGCAACTAGTCTCTGTAATCGGATAATCATGACCTAGTCATACTATCCCGATAGCTGCAGCATTTAAGAGTGCTAGTTATGTATCCCTACGTGATCATCATCTCCATATGCCTGAAGTGATACTTCCATCTTGACATCACATCCAATACACTACGATTCTCAGTAAACCCAGAAGAGGCGTACACAGAACCTGTTAAAGCTTCGGACAACCAAAACCAAAGTATATTGATTGTCGCAAGTATTAGCGATGCAAGTCTCAGGTTAAGACCATATACACCTACACTGATTCGGATTCCCATAGACACATAATCATACTACTAATGGGATTCCGAGGGGTCTATCCAGAGCGAAGCTGTTCCCGGTCCAACGGCTAACAGAACCTCATATCACACTTGTATAAGTATCCAATAATTAAATATATGAGAACTATACTGTTAAGCTTCCATAACGTGCACAAGTGTAATACTAGCATATTCCGCATTATCGATGTCCAGCCTCGATAATACTACGACTATGGATATTTAATGATTAAACCTTTCGTGGATTAATATTGTCACATATCTTATTAATCTTGTACTAATCATATGGACTTTTATCATTTATATATCCAAGTAATCCAATTACAAAATGATAAAAGAGCAATTTCCTTTGTCACATAGTTAATTTGTACAAAAATACTATGTCTTTTACAAATAATGATGCTATGGGTCATAATTTTCCAACACCTTGGATATCTCACACATTGAGATTCTCTTAAACTCAGCAGAACAAACAGCACCATGTATGTCATTAACTACCTTGCTGTTCCTATTGCTAGCATCAAATTCGTTTTTGGTCCTGGTCAATTTGTCTTTAGGGCTATAACTACGGGAGGTTTTCATATGTATGCTACTGTCATCCGGACTCTCTCATCTAAGGACTTAAGGAACGCTCTCATGCGAACCTTCCAATGTAAATATTATATGCCATCAAAAAATGGCAGACAATCTAAGGGTTAACTACGTTCCATAGCTAATGGGTCAAGTAGCGCGTTAAGGCTCTGATACCAATTGAAAGTTTATATTTATCCTAAGTTCTGACCCTATGCGGAATTAAACACAATAATCAAGACAAGTCTTGATTACTATAACTATGGAATTCTAACAGGCAACTACAATGTCAACTAATTTAAAATAAAGAGGAATATTAATTCAATGCAAAATATAAATGCATAAAATAAATAAACATCATATAAAATCAACACAATATTTTGGTGACAAATCGGAAAAATCGTGCGACTAAAAAACTACTCCGGATATCTCGGCTTCCAGCCCAAATCCACTATAAAGAGAAAACCTTACAATGAAGGTAAAAGACCTATGGTGGCAACTCCAATGACTCTAGTACCTCTAGACTGCAAGAACTCAAAGAACTCATCGAGCCTGTACCCCATGGTTTCTTCAGAACCTCTTAAGTCTCTGAGCGGATCAACTCCGTAAACTCTGAGCGCCGGAACTCCGACCTCATAGAGAACTCTGAAGGGTTAGGAAGTTGGGTTTGGTTGTTTTGATGGTTTAACAAAGAAAGATTTCACGAAACATATAGAAGTCAAGAGAAGCAAAGAATTTTCAAGGTGAAATCAAGAAGATTGAAAGCTATCAATGTTTTTGGCTCAAAGAAATTATGTTTCAACACTTGTGAAGGTGGCTCAGTGTTTGTTTATATAGGTAGGGCAAAGGAAAGGGTTTACTAGTGTTATTTTAACTTAAAAACGTGTCCAAAATATCCTACTTACATAGGGGCGTTCGAACTCACTTCAAACGTAACTCAAATGCAAAGTTTCTGCCTCAAACCGTTCGAACGGAAATACGAACGCCACACGAATGTGGGTCGCATACTGATTTTCAAAGGCAAATTAAAATACATGTAATGTTCTCGTCCCTTGGCCAAATCATGAGTTCTTTATATGTACGAGAACGTCTTCAAGTCTAATTTCCAATGCAACTAACGTCATGTCAATTTGATCTCTAAATCTTCTAGAATATTCAAAAGAGTAAACATCGTTCGGATAACTCCATTAGATTTTGTCTAAATACTTATCCAATTGCTCCGAGATCTTGAAGACTCATTACAACTCAATTGAACTTGTTTTGTTATGGACGTTGCCAATAAAATGGAACTAACATCGAAAATATGAGATGTATGCCCTCGAAACTTGATGGATAATTTATGTTTCCTAAGCGCAACTCGGATAGCCTACGGTGGATAGATTGTTAAACATATGTGATGACCTCGACTTGTAAAGTTTAGAAAAGTCATTCAAGTTTTTCGCAATTTCATAGTTGATCGAATTGCGTACATATGAGCTAGGCTTATATGATAAATATTTCTAGACTTGGAGAGTCCCATAATATGAAATGTAATCATCAGAGCACTCGGGTTCTATTATGTTTGATAATAAATAATATTTGATATTATAATTATCAATCAAAGTAATTAAGAGTTATTAGATAACATTAATTATTTACTAGACCAATAAGCATTAATTGGATTAATCAAAATTCATAATCACATAGGCACTGTTTTAATTTCATAATTATCTCTACAATTAGAGAATATTTTAGTAATTATAAAATATTTAATAATATGTGTATTTAGCTTGATTTAATTGGATTAATCAAGTGGTCAGACTTTTGGATCGATTCAATTGGATTAAGTCCACTTAAAAATTTATTAAAATTTTTATTAATTCAAAATTCAAAAGTTTGGTTATTGAAGACAAGCTTGGGTAATTTTATTGATAAGTTTCAATCAAGAGAAAACAAGTGTGAGAGAAGCTTTGGAAGTTCTTTTCAATTTACTTAGAAGATTTTATCTTTCATCCAAGCTTGCTTAGTAAGTTTTGATGTTCTCTAATAAGTTATATTGTTTTTAATTATTTTAGATCATTAATGAAATATATGGTGATGTATTATGTATTTGATGCATAATAACATAACTTAAAAAGGTTGAAACATGGTTAGAGATTTATGTTTATATGTTTTGGAAGCATAAACACAATATGCTTGTGATTATATTAAATTTATGTATATTCGGCATAGAACAAAATTATAGTTTAGAATTCTAGATGAAAGTTTGGGGTTAGGGCTACCATTTTAGAATCATTTAATCACCTTTGAGTGACCTATAATTGTTCAAAGAGTTGTTTCTTCGTGAGATTCTTGTTTGGTTTATATTTTAGATTCAAAGTTATGCATATATGTATTTAGAATACATTTATGTTTATTTTATAACATGTGTTGATGTTGATTTTGATGTTAAAATTGGATTTTAGGTGTATGGAAGTGTTTCGAGAAAGTTGGAAATATTTTGGATTCGATTCAAGTTCAATATACTATATGTCAATAGTTTCGGCATGAGAGCGTCGCGAAAGCCCTGGCGTCACGACTCAAATCCCAACGTAACGCGACGCCGACCTCTCGTCCTTGTACATTACAACTCCCAAGCGTGTGCGACGTGATAAGCTGAGATTTGATGCTCTCGTACTTGCGTGTCGCAGCCTCCATACAGTCTGTGTCGCAACGTCCGCGCACTCTGATACTTGTTTTTATCCGTTTTGGAGTTTCCAGACTCTGATTTGTCCCATATTTTTCATATGGACTCATAATGGAATATAGTATTTCATTTAATTATTTTAAAATATATACATGCTCTGTATCCAAGGGTTAGATCCATTTCCACCGTGTGGGACACTGATCCGGCCATATGGGTTCTATATTTGCCCCAACACCACTATCTTTTCTTAAAGAAACTCTTTCTCTAAAAAAAAATATCATTTTGTAAACCAAATACCTTTTATTAACTTGGATCATAAAAGTAGTATCCTCTTGTTCTTTTGGATACCCTACAAATTTATGTTTATTTGACTTTGCCTCCAGCTTGTCAGTATGCAATTGCTTCAAATAAGCTTCACAATCCCAAACTTTTACAAAATTGAGGTTGGGTCATTTGTCATGCCATATCTCATATGGTGTCTTGCTAATAGATTTAGATGGAACATTATGTAACACCCCGCTAGGCAGGATGCTACCGGTAGGAGAAATGATAGACTCATCTTCATAAGCCTCTGAATTTACCGAAAATTCGGCATGAAGTATCCTAAAAACTGGACAACCTGGATCGCAGTCCAGCATCAAAGGGAAACTAAGAATACATCAAACAAATAAAAGGACCTCAGGTCCACACAAATCTCATTAAAATCATATCCTAAGGGCTCCGCCCACACCATCTATTCACTCTCAAGGGTTATGTGCCCACCATAGCATAAACAATCAAAACATATATATATATATATACAGACAGTGTGTTTAGCATTTTAATAAAATATTAATCTAAAATCTTCTACTTTCAAAAGCTTATCCCAAGACACTTGCGAAGGTGACTGCCGCTTGGGTGATCCGCGCCTCGAGCATGACTTCCATAGTTGAAATGGTTGACCGATCAAGTAGCCAACCTGCAAAACTAGCAAACTGGTTTGGTGTAAGTTATAAGAACTCAGTAAGTAACCATGCTAGCACTACAAACAAAACATACAAGTCATTTACATTAGAAGTTTTTCAGAATTTATAAGTTACGACGAGTTCAGAGTTATCAACTTTTGTTATCATTTATGCTTTATTCATGTCAATCCCTTAACAAACATTCAAATCATACAAAGGAAAACTCGAATACTATAGAGTATATCATTTAACATCAATTCCACTTTAATCACGTGAAACACAAAGTCATACACCTATATTTTTATCACAAATATCCATATTTAAAATATCATCAAATCGACAAGTTAACCAAACTTTCTTCATTTTGAAATAATCTCTTTCAATTCAATACAGACTTCCTCAATGACTTAACAATCAAGATCATATGCATTTACACATACCGTGACACACCTCTCTTATATTTATGCAAACACACTTTCAGAATTCTTACACACACATTCGTACTAATAAAACTTATCAAACACACTTTAAAACATCTTATATTCGCATTAGTTTTCAAATTCATTTATTCATTCATTTCACATAAGCATTCACCATCCTTATAGTCTATGAGTTCTATCATACATGTACATACACACAGTCACACACACAATCATCGTACAATCAACCACGAAACACACATAATAGCCAATACCTCAAAGAAAACATAACCAAACAATACGTACATATGGTTGGCTTTTACATACAATGCTCGTATGGGACTCATTACCTATTTTAGAATAGGTGTGAGATGAATTCTGACCGAACGGATTCCTAACCAGCTCGACTACTATACCATAAAATCATCAACCAATTAAACCTATATTCATGCATACATATCACAGCACACCAAACTCATCGCATAATTTTTCGTACATAAGCACTGTTAGACAATTATGACCCATAGCATCACTATTTATAAAAGACATGGTATTTTTATACAAATTAACTATGTGACAAAAGAAATTGCTCTTTTATCATTTTGTAATTGGATTACTTGGATATATAAATGATAAAAGTCCATATGATTAGTACCAGATTAATAAGATATGAGACACTATTAATCCACGAAAGGTTTAATCATTAACTATCCTTAGTCGTAGTATTATCGAGACTGGACATCGATAATACGGAATAGACTAGTATTACACTTGTGCGCGTTATGGAAGCTTAACGGCATAGTTCTCATATATTTAAGTATTGGATACTTATGCAAGTGTGATAGGAGGTTCTATTAGCCGTTGGACCGGAAACAGCTTCGCTCTGGATAGACCCCTCGGAATCCCATTGGTAGTATGACTATGTGTCTATGGGAATCCGAATCAGGGTAGGTGTATGTGGTCTTAACCTGGGACTTACACCGCTAATACTTGCGACAATCAGTACGCTTTGGTTTTGGTCGTCCGGAGCTTTAACAAGTTCTGTGTACGCCTCTTCCTGGTTTACTGAGAATCATAGTGTATTGGGTGTGATGTCAAGATGAAAGTATCACTTCAGTCATATGGAGATGATGATCACGCAGGATATAGAACTAGCACTCTTAAATGCTGCAGTTATCGGGATAGTATGACTAGATCATGATTATCCGATTACAGAGACTAGCTGTTAGTGATCCGATATATACTCCGTACGGGGCAGACACAATTCCAGCCCTAGGCCTAGCATGTGACATCCGATATTGGATCGTATTACGTAATATATTGTATACTACGCCTGATACAGATTATATATTCCTCATTGAATATTTCTGGAGAATTGGGTAGGCACGGTGCTTTACTAGAAGCCAACCATATCTTGTAAATCGGTAAGAACGTGGTACTGGGTACGCACGTGTTCGGATAGTCAGATGACTGTATTTACTGCCAACATATCCTGGGATCTCTTGGGTCGCTTCCCAAAGATTCATCGATGATATTTGACTCGAACAGAATTAATCTGGGTTTAATTATGAGAGAGAAATTAATCTGGGATTAATTACGGCAAGAATTAATCTGGGATTAATTATGAAAGAGAAAATTAATCTGAGATTAATTGCGGCAATAATTAATCTGGGATTAATTTATCTAGAAGAGAGAACGCGATTAATTTGGAATTAATCGGTAAAATAAATTTAATAGTTAAATTGGATTTTTCTATTTAATTTTTTTATTTGGGCTAAAATAATATATTGGATATATTAATTGAAATTGGATTTCAATATGGAATTAAAATTGGATTTTAATTATGCGAACAAATTAATTTGGAATTAATTCGTAAACGACTTTCGTAATAATTTTGCTAGGCATTATTATTTAATTAAATTGGATTTAATTACGTCGCAACGGAAAAATTCGTTTAATCGGATTAAACGAACCCGAGCCCAAAGTGTGTTGTGTAAGCCAACTTGAATTTTCAATTTAAAGTGGTGGGACCCACTAACTTACATCACATGTCACTGTTAGTGATGGATGTAGTTCGCTTGTATTTATTACAACTTTTAACACACAACACGCACACTTTTTGAAGTCAACTTTAGAAGTTACTATTCATCTCCTTCTCTCTTTCTCTCCCTTAGGTGTGAACCTGCTCCCTCTCTTCTTGAATTTTTTTTGCAAAAATTCACCTTTGCTAGCACATAGAGAGTCAAAGAAAAGTGATAGGGAAACTCACCCTTGAGTTTGGAATTCAAATCAAAGCTTGGAGCTTCCATACATTCAAAAAGAATTTTTGAATTTTCTACCAATCAATGTAAGTTCTTTCCGCAAAATTTACTTGATTATTCACACACAAATCATGGTTTCAAGATCCTTGGCATGTCTAGGACACTTACAAGCACATCCATAACAAACACTCTAAAACATCATTCAAACACTCACATACATACACATGTTCCAAACATACGAATATACGTATTACTTCGATTTCACGTACCACAAGCCTTTACCAATCTTCATGTCTTAACATCATATGCATATACGAATACATATTCATATACTTATACTTTTCCATAATCATTTATATACATGTGTTTATATCGATACAGGTTCATACCATTACATGCATATATATATATATATATATATATATATATACATATCATTACGAGTCCATGTAGTACATGCATCAATTCATACATGTAGCTATTAAACACATCAATCTTTTCAAAATACATATCATAGCATTATCCTTGAACATTCCACTTCAAGACACATTCATACATCATCATAATCAAACTACTCACTTCATATCATAGCAATAACGAAAATCCATACCTGTGATGGTCGACTACCTAACTATACATAGTCACTATCTTTCTCGATACTACTTCTTATTTATTCTTGTCATAACCTAAAGACTTCAATCATCTCTATATGTATATATTTAATCATAAATCAACATTCAAGCACCAATTGCATGGGTTTACTTACCTGCTTCACGAGTACTCCGGGTCCTAGTCACATCGAGATTTCAATGCCATATACAGACTCCAAATGATCCCACGAACGCGCTGGAATCGATGAAATTCTGATCGGAGCTACTGTTTACCATGGGTCACTATTCATCTGAATCTTCTTCTCTCATTTCGCATGCAACCATGCATGGATCGGAAAATCCATCACCGCCAACTTGTAGTACTCTCCGAGAGGTTCGATTTGGTGGGTGGCTCGGGCCGTGAAACTAAGCAACGAGCCGGGATCAGGAAAATTCAACTCGCATGTTTCCCTCAGTTTTCTCGCTGGTGTCGGTGATCTGGGGGTCACCGCCAGCCACCACAAGGTGGAGGGGTGGCCAGCGCACCCCCTGACTGGTCGTGCCGGCCGGCCATGGCCGGCAGGCCGCTGGCGCGACCATGGGAGATCCAAATCATGCTTGGGGACGGGGGGTCATATGGCTGATTTGGTGAAGTCTACCAATTGTGTAATAAGAAGAAACTCTGGTGTATTTATAAGAAAGTTTCTGAAATTTACATTCAGACCCCGAATATTGCATTCAGGCCCTTATCATGGAATTTTCTAGAAATTTTACATTTTTGAAGCCCTTCTAATGTAAATTTTGAAAAATATTCAACATGAAAGTTGTTCTTCTCAGAAAAATGACTCTGATGGTTCAAGAATCAGCTCAATCAGAGTTCGTTTGAAATTTTTATAACTGAAATAAGAATATTTTACGCGTAGAATGATAAAATCAGAATTCGGGTAACTAGTTCTCAAAACCACGCGTTTTCCAATGCGACCAAGCTTCACTTTAAAATATTCCGAACTATTTCTCAATACATAAACTCTGATTTTCTATTACCATTCCATTCCAAATCCTTCTCTTAATTCGGAAATATTCAACAGTGTTCCGAAAAACTCGGGATATTACATATTATTTAGAAGGTAAGTTGTGATTTCTAATGCTAGTCCCTAGAACGATGTTGGAAGATCTGTGTTGGACATCATTGATTGTACCATGTCTAAAATGTGTATTTTCTCCTTTCGAAAATACCATTATGTTGCGGTGTCCCTAGAGGAGTCCATTGTGAAATGTTGTCATGTTCCTCAAGATAGTCTTAAAATTCATAGCTCAAGTATTCTCCACATTGATCAGATTGGAGTGTCTTAATGCTTTTGCTAGTTTCACTACAAGAAAATAGCTTTTTAATGACCGAATTATTGGTCGATAAAATATATATTTTGGTCAAAATGGTAAATTACTGACCATAATATTATGTCGGTAAATGTCTCGTCAGTACTAAAATACTGACCGAATATATTTATGGGAGCAGAAGATGAGGAACTATCCTTATGTACATATTAGGAGCCCAAACTGAAGATATGAACTGGTCTCTAGCAGCTGTATAGCGATCCTATGATAAATATGACAAATGTTAGATCGTAAAATAAATTTTTTTTAATTTATATAAGTAGAAAAACACAAATGAACATAAACATATATAAAAGCTTACATCCACGTCCTTAGATCGATGATCGATGAACGTGTGTCCACCGTTGTTCTTCGTGTGTGTATGCACAAAGAGCTCAAAGGCACTGGGCTAACGGCCCAGTTGTTTCTACTATCCATTTGCAAAAAAAATGTAATAGTAATTAACTATAAAAAAAATTGAATAAGTAATTCAAAGAAATATACTTACAATTTATATACTTATAAGATGGCGAATGTGGTCGTCATATGATCTAGTGCCTCCCATATGCCTAACCATTTATGTTCATTCGATGGCAGATCGTCGTCGGTTAGAGAAGGCCGCTTCTGAATCTACACGAAAGTCATAAGATTCCCAGTATTAATTCAAATTATTCCATAGCGGATCGTCTATGAAACACAGTTGCTTCCATTTCTACTTAATCTTGTTCAATATATATTTGTACTTAATGGTCACATTCTTCTCCCACGCAATATACATCACGGTATTAATTGCCTCCTCTCACCAAAGTATTTCTGTAAAATAATTGAATTAATTTATAAATATTATATTTTAACTATAAATCTTTTATTAAGTAATTAGTTAAAATTTCTAAATACCTTAAACTCTTCAAAATATAATTTCTTAGTCAACGAGGGAAACTTCTTCCTATAGATTGCCTCTGGAATCATATGTTCCTCAAAAATCTTACACATCTTGTGTGCACACATATTGAATGCTCAATCTTCCAACTAAACAATGAAAAACAAAAATATAAAAAACTTTAATAAACATATATTAAATAATAATAATAAAATAATAATAATAATATAAAACTTACTTTGGCTCACGTAGGGTGAGCTAATGACATTGCCCTGACCTAGTACCGAATGTCGCTCATGCCACAATATTGGTAATACCTATGACATCTATCTCAGTTAGGTGATGTGATGTCATCGGATCTTGTGTAGTTGGAGTCTGGTCAAAATCTGATATCAAAGTCTAAGGCTGCGAGCTGGTACCGGCCTTACTATCATGGGTCTTATTAGACCTACCAGATGTAAATCTACCCCAACGAATAAGACCTATATCGGTACCTCTGGCCATATCTGTAAGAATATAATCAAAAAAGATTGCATAAATTAATTTTAATCAAATTATTTAGTAATATTAATGTGCTTCCTATAGTTCATCAAACAAATCGTTCAAATTTTTCAATCTTAACATTAAGTTTAATTGAGGTAAACTTCAAACAAATCATTTTAATTTTTCTATCTTACCGATTCATATGATATATATGATATTTCTTCTCCCAATTTTTATTGGGAGCCTCAGAACTTCCAGTGAGGAAAAATAAGATTGAGACATTTCGCATATTACCTTAAACTACACAAATAAATTTTCAACTATCGTTACTTATTCTAATTATTACTCAAATACATATTTAATCTACAGATATTTCTACAGAGTTTCCTATGTAACTATGATAATCCAAAATTTATTTACACAAAATAAACACTTCAAAAAAAACCATACATATTTATTGCACAACTTATGCCGCTCCAAACTCTCATTACTTCAAATAAACCCTCCATATCTATTGCACAAAACAAACACTTAAAGAAAACTTCAAAACTCAAGCAACATTCAGCCACAACAGTATAAGAATATGATTGAATGGAAACACATCCAAGTTCTTGAAATTCTCATTGTCATGAAAGTAACTGTGTGTCTCGTCAGTGCCTCATTGAGGCACCGTGTGGCCCATTTATTTGAGGCATCGAGACAGTGCCTTATATTAGTGCCTCATTGAGGCACAGTCTCGGTGCTTCATTTGTTGAGGCACTATCTCGGTGCCTTACAAAAAAATTTAATTATAAAATTTATTTTTTTACACCAAAAAATTAACAACATATGAATCTATTGGCATATAAAAAAATTAAAATAACAAATAAAAAATGAGGAAAAATTAGCAAATTACCCAAACTCTGGTGTTGGCTAGGGCTCTGTGAGCTCCTGCGACAAAAAGAGAGAAAGAGAGAGTAGAGAGAGAGAGAGAAATATATTGAATTGTGAGAGAGTGGAAGATGAAAGTGGTTTTATATTGGATTTTTTACCGACTAATTATTTCGGTCAATAAATAAAAAAATCTAAGAATTCGATTGGGTAAATATCAAATATTTACAGGCCGAATTAAATTCAGTCGGTAACTAAAAATTCACAGTAGGATTTTATGATGGTAACTAAAATATTACCGACCAAATAAATTTGGTCGGTAAATATTTGATATCTATCATCCTGGCAGAAGAGCTGGAGTTACGACACCAATTCTGGCGTCGCGATGCCATCAATCATGAATAACAACTTAGAAGTCCAAAAAAGTTGGTGTCGCAACACCACTTCTTGCATCCCTATACACGGATAATGTTCAGACTTTTAGAAAATTCATTATCTATATGCAGAATGACTCCAGGACTTTCCTATAAATGCATAAGTGCGTCCAAAACCCTAAATGAGACAATTAGACACAATTAGAGTTGAACATAAACATTAAATGTTGAACACTAGTCCATATCATCATCATCAATAAAATCATTGTCTTCATCATCTTTTGTCCTTTAGGAGCTTGATTGAAGAAATGGTGCATCTGATTCTTGTTCAGCATCCCCCGACTATATATCAATAAATTCCTCAATTGATTTATTCAAATCACCCAGTTCATCATCAACCTCTATAGTTGTTTCATTTTCATGTACATACTTCTCCATATCTTCTTAGAATGTTGTTTCTATAACAGAAGTTTTGTTTGATGATTTTTGAATATCCACATTTGACCTAACTTTGATCTTTCATATGGCCAACCAATCGCTTGTGTCTCATTTGGCGCAAGGGTAAGAAACATAATACACTTGTGAAGCTTGCACTGCAAGAATGAACAGTTCATACTTTCTATATGGGCATCGTTTGTTGACATCCACTAGCTTATAATGTGCATGAACCCTCGTCATATTAATCGGATCATACCAATCACAATTGAATAATATGGTTCTCGTAATGGGTAAGTCAATGTACTCCACCTCTGAAATTTCTTTCAATATACCATAAAAGTCGCATGAATTTGTTGGAGTTTGTACTTGGAGTGCTAATCTAAATAATGTACTGTACATTATATTTTATTATTTACTAATAAAATAACTTTGTTTTCATTTCAACACTTGTTAATAGTAATTATTATGTCATAATGTATATCATATTGATATATAAATATGTTGAGAATGACATCGACCTTAGAATAATGATATAGTAATACTGGACATTGAGTCCAACATTGGGATAGTATTACTATTATAAACTATTCTTTAAGTAAATATACCTAGTCGTTGGTTTTGGAATATGGTCAAAATCCTATAACCTAGAATATTAGCACTTGTCGTATATTGGAATTGGAGTTCCAATGTTTAACCCGGTGTACCATGAGCAGAGGAAGCTCGTATAGACATGTGGGTAATTTTTGGAGTGAATATTGAATGACTCATAGGTGATTCCTAATAGTTGGAAGTACACACCACTGTCAATAGTAATCTCCTCGAGTCGAGTAGCATATGTGATCCTTTGACTGTAGGATTGTATTGATTTTATGTGTGATCCTCCACACTTTGATGCCATATATGTCAGAGACCTTTCATGGTCTGACCGCTAGATGTTTGTTGGGTGTCGACCGATGCACTCGTTAATCAAGTAAGTATCAAGATAGGATCTGTCGGCCAGTATGTGTATCATAAAGGGTTAAGGTATTCATGTGAGTAAATCACGATTCTTAAGACTTTGGCCAAAGCCGATCACCTATGGTGGATCGCATATATCAGAAATGGTGTTCGGATTAGTTGTAAGGAATCATATACATGTCGATAATATGAGATTTATGCCTTGGAAACTTGACGGTGTAATCTATGTTTCCTAAACACAACTCGGATAGCCTACGACAGAAGGATTGTTAAACATATGTGATAACCTCGACTTGTATAGTTCAGAAAAGTCGTCATGTTCTTCGCGAATTCGGATGTGGCCAAATTACGTACATATAGTCTAGGCTTATATGACGAACGTGTCATAACTTAGAGAGTCTCACAATATGAATTGTACTCATTGAGCACTTGGGTACCCGATAATGTTTGATAATAAATAATAATTGATATTATAATTATCAATTAAAATAATTAAGTGTTATTGAATAATATTAATTATTTATTTTGACTCAATTGGATTAATTGGATTAATCCAAAATCACGAATGGTTTTATTATAATTTTATAAATATCTCTATTATTGGAGGATATTTTGGTAATTATAAAATATCTAATAATATATGTAATTAGCTTGATTTAATTAGATTAAATCAAAGTAGTAGACAATTAACTAATCAATTGGTTAAACTCTGTCTAGATTTAATTGGATTAAATCAAAGTGGTAGACAAAAGTGATTAGTCATACCTAATTATGCATATTTAGACAAATTGGATTAAGCCCACCTAAAAGTTGTTTAGAACTTTTATTAATTAAAAAAATACATAAATTCACTATAAAAGGAAAGCTTGAGAAAGTTTTTAATTAAGCTTGAGAAAGCTAAAGCAAGCAAGTATTAGATATATTAGCCTGAGTAAAAGAAGTATTTAGAGAAGCTTTGGAAGTTCTTTACAACATTTCAACAAGAAGAAGAAAATTGGATCTTGTAATCAAGCTTGCTAGCTTTGGAATCAAGATTGGATCTTGGAATCAAGCTTACTAGGTAAGTTTGATCTTATATAAAACTATGTTTTCATTAGTGAGTTGTTTTCATTAATGAAACATATAGTGATGTATTATGTATTTGATACATAATAACATAGCTTGATATTGAGATTAGGCTAACAAATTATGTATGAATACTTTGGAAACATAAACACAATAGGATTTTGATTGGGTCAAAATGTTCATGTTCGACATGGAACATTATATTACAGTTTGGAACTCTACATGATAGCTTGGAGCTACGGCTACCATTCTAGAATCACTTGACCACCTTTGAGTGACCTAGAATTGTTCCTGAGTCATTTTATTATGTGATTCTATTTTGGTTTATGTTTTGATTCAAAGAAATACATATATGTATTTAGAATACATTTATGTTTGTTGTATAACATGTGTTGATGTTGGTTTTGATGTTAAAATTGAATTTCAGGTGTATTAAAGTGTTTAGAGAAAATTGGAAGTGTTTTGAATTGGATTCAAGGCAAATTTGCATACAGTGTAACTCACATTTAACATATACGTAGATCCAATTCATTACTTACGTATCTTTGGAACCAATCGGTAAAATGTGTATCAATTTGAACATTAATCTCAACTTCAGTGATTCTGGGCACCGGTTGTTTTAACTCGTCAATGTATATGCTACAAACAAATGGCAGAATATGACTTGGAAGAAAACAAATAATTATAATTGCAAAAATAAAAATACTCACTTCAGAAACGGTAAAACCTTAGTGCAGTTGAACAAGATGTAAATGTGAGCTGCCAACATTTCTTTATATTCCAATCTTCTTTTCTTTGATCTTCCATATGGTCGACCAGGATATGTACTGAGATTTCTTTCAACCTCTTCAACATTCCCACCATCATTATTACAAGGAACTTTGACCGGTGTAATCACACGTGTATAACGCAAGCGCACGTATCGTTGAAGTAGTATAAAAAGTATCGATCCCACGAGGACTTAATACCTAAGCTATTAATTTATGAAGCCAAATTTTTACAAGTATCTAATGGATTGGTTGTTTGTTTGGATGGTGACTTTAAATTTAAAACAAGTAAAAACAGTGCGAAAGTAGATTAAAGAAAATTCAATATTATTAAACTATCCAGGGTTGTGAATCCTTCCAATATCTTTTAAAGATGAAGTGGTTATCTCAGGTTTGTGTAATGTATTAGTTTACTAACCTGGAACACGAAATTATGCAAAATCCTTTGTCGATGGTCAGATGTAAATACCCAGTGTAATCCAATTAATCATATGTCTATGTCAACTAAGTTACCTGAATTCATTAAGATTAAGTTCCAATTATGGCTACCCCCGCCCGAAAGGTATATGTCTATCTTGTAAGGAAATCTATTAAAGGGTTATAAATCCTCAAGTAAGATCATGGGCTATTAAGTTTAAGGCTGAAACATAAAATTCATTTGTCAAGTTTATTTTAAGTTTACCAGATTAATCTTATTAATGGCCACTTAACAAGAAGCATTTAGCTTAAGACTTAATAAGTAAACCTTTGTATTACCCAAACTATAAAATAACCCCTTATAAACCGGTGATATTGGAATTCATCACAACCCCAGATAACGGGCTTAGTTACGACACATATCTAAGGCTAGTAAAAGCGTAGATAAAGTAAATGACATAAAGTAAATGCTGAAAATTAAAAATGTAAAAGTATAATAAAAGAAAATGTTGGGGTTAAAGGATCCACTTTTATTACTTCTATTTAGATATCTACCTTATTATAATATATTAACTTTGCATGATAATTACCAACCGACCATATAGGCGGTATCCTGATAAGTCAAATTTATGATAATTACCAATCGACCATACAGGCGGTATCCAGTTTAGTCAGGTTAAAACCAATTTCATTAAGTCCAACCGACCATAAAGGTTGTATCATCATTAAGTCAGGTTTTAAATAGTTTATATATTATAATTAAGGAAGATTAATATAAATATTAGTAATAAAAGTTTTACATTTCACCCCAGCAGGGGGGAGTTACCTCATCATTGCTGAAAAGTAAATACTGAAAAGTAAAGAAAAGAAAGTATTATTACGTAAAAGTAAATAAAATTAAATACAGAAAGCTGTAAATAAACAAACAAAATACAATCTTCTTAGTATTCTTAAGGGATTCCTTAGAAGAAAGTATGAATTACAAATGAAATTTCGGCCTCTATTTATAGAAAAATTTTGGCTTAGCGCGTCGTGACGCGCCGTTGATCTTGGACGCGTGGCAATCAGCTTCTGGGACGGTGACATTGGCTCGGCTGAATGATTAACTCAATTGTTTACTTGGCGTCGCGATGCCGAAAGCAGGGCGCATCATGACGTAAACAATGACGCATTTTCAATGATAAGTGTCAGCAACATGTTATGGTGACACGTGTCTGGCGCAAGTTAGCATATTTGGTGCTCGTTAGCAGACGGCGTATTTTAGCACGGCGCATTTTAGCAAAACGACGCATTTTAACAATAAATTTATATTTTTGTCCTTTCTCCATTGTTTTAGCCCCAAATTACCTCCAGAGAGTCCTGTTATTTTATTTATCTACAAAATACCACAAAACACATCAAAATATTCACAAAACTCAAGAAACTATGCAAAATATTTAGTCAAATGAGTGGGAAATATTGATCTATTTACCACTCATCACACCCCCAAGCCTAACATTTTACTAGTCCTCGAGCAAAACAACAAAATAAAATAACATAAACATCTTTAAAATAAAATTAACTAAGCCACTTTCGTAGGGATCACGGTTGCATTTAACGTATGCAACAAGCCTTTAAACCCCTATGTGTTCTTAGTGGACGAGTTGTAATCTCGTGAGGGCTTACAGCGATGATACCCACAAACGTCAAATTAATGCACACAATAGCAAAAAGATAAGAAAACTAATGCACACAAAAGCAAAAAGACAATAGAAAATAGAATAAACAAATTAGTGACTAAACAGGTGAAATTTATTATCCAAGTTAAGAGTTGTTTTCTTTCTTTCTAAATTACCGAATAAGTAAATTCTCCGATTATTTTTACCATTCTCCATACACACAGCTAACAAGATATTAATCAACTCATTGTTCCCACAATATTCATAAGTGTAGTTGAAAATAGAGTAATATTTTTGTCCTAAAGTTATATCAGAATTCACATTTTTTTTAGCAATGAAATATTTTTCTCATTTTTCTGATTTTTTTTTATTGTGCGTAAAATAAAGAAAGCAACATATTCAATCCATGTAGCGATCTTTGGGCCAGTGACTCCTAAATCAGTTGGGTTTAGGGCACTAGGTGTTAAGACACCCTTACACACTTAATTACTCGGATTTCATATGTCTCTTTTATTTTTATAACATCTTTGATCTATGTAGCGAGCTTTGGGTCAGTGACTCCCAAACCAGTTGGTTTTAGGACACTGGGTGTTAAAACACCCATACGGAATTAATTACTCGGATCTCGGACATTTTTTATTTTTTGTTTCTTTATTCCATCGCTTTTTTAGATGCTTCCACCAATTAAACTAGAGCACTGAATATTACAAACTTTTCAATTATAACTCATGTCTGTATGTTACCATGTATGTTGATAATACCTGTCAACTGAACATATGAAGATCCATTTTAATCAGTTTTATGGAGAATTCACAAATTAAATAATTCAAAAGGAAATAAACAAAAATTAACTTGTTACGAAATAGGTTGAGATACGTCTCAGGAGTGAAAATTCCTTACATGCCTATCTCATACGAATTTCACATGATAATCAATTAAAAACACAAAAACACAAAATATTTTTTTAATTTTTGTAAAAAAATTTTAATTTGTTTTTTGAGTTTTTTGAAAATTTTGCCTAAAAATCAAATAAAAATAACACAATAAAAACAATATACTAGTCAACTATTCCCCTCCCTCAAACCTAAATGAGACATTGTCCCCAATGTCTTAAAAAGTAGAAGAAGAGTTTAGAAACAATACCTGATTAGCTGAAATTCTACATCTAAATGAAGAATTAAATGTTAAGATCTAGATTTATCCAACGCATCCTACCACGATCATTATCAGACCAATTTATCTTGGAAAGGATATGGGCAATTTGTGGTTCAAAGGTTAAAATTTGGTCAATTAAATCTAGGCCATTTCTGGCAGTAAAGAGGAGTTCTTTTACAGGTTTTGACACGAACCCATTTCTCCGGGCATCATCAAGAAACACACAAATAAAATCACAAAAACCATCAGCATTAAACAGTCCAATCGGTTTCTGGTGTATGTTCAAGTTCGCCCATGATAACCCTGTAAAAATTTCCTATATCGTGCCCAAGCCACCTGGCAACGCAATAAAAGCATTAGCACGGTTAATCATTTCTACCAGTTACCTGGCACGATCAGTTCCTCTCTGTTTGACGGTCCTATAAGATTTACCTCTGTCAAGGGTTTCGGGATGATTCCCAAGACTTAACTACCTCCTTCCTGTATTGCTCTTGAAACAATCCCCATTAGTCCAAGATTGCCACCACCATATACTAAGTGCATATTCCTTTCAGCTATAACTCTACCCAATTCTTGTGTTGGCGCCACGAATTCTAGCTTAGAACCAACACTAGTACCTCAAAACACACAGATGTTTACAACTCGTCTTCTTGAAGTAGCTTCCATTTCTATATGTTTCTTTCTCAAATCTGGATGCCTTCAAAATTGCAATGATGAGTTGAATTTATAACACTTGAAAAATGGTGAGTAATAATAGCACTAGTACCTACAAAATGATAATTATTAGTTAAACATGGAAATATTTTGTGAAAGTCAAAAAGTCTGGATCCTGTCGGGAAAAATAAAAGAAAATAACACAACTAATCACAATTATTAGATATATACAAAGAGAAAATAATATTTACAAAAAGTAACGACTTGAATGACATCTATGTGTCAGGAACAAGCTTCCTATCCAATTTTCTTATAAATTGGCAAACATGGTCTTTTAAAGTCAGATTCCCGAGACTGAATTGTTGCATTTCTTTTCGGAATTGTGTATATAACATGTGAATTGCATGATGCACATATCCACTGGAATGCGTCTCAAGAGTCTTAGATATGTCATCCAAAGACTCCTTACTCAAGCCATCCCTAATGAATTTAATTTTATCTTCACGGTTATCGGACATCATTCCTAAAGAACGAAAACGAGTATTACATATCATGCGAGCACATTTATAGCAAACACCCATTCTTTTAGCTCTTCTCTTTTTAGCATAGGTGTTTCTTCCTAAACCAGACAGATATGAAATAAAAGAGTCAGAGGACTCACCTGCCAATCGGACCCGTGCTTTAATAATCTAATGAATGTCATTAGGACTACCTTTGATCATCAGAAGTCTCATTCGTTCCAAGTGAGCTTTGTAGACTTTCATTAGAGAGTTTTGAGCGAGAGAATGAAATTACTTGTGAAGATTTGCGAGAACTTCTTCTATCTTGAAATGTGACTTTACCTACACAAACAAAAATAAAACACACCAAATCACAATATATACACAAATTGTATGGGTTACCTCCCAGCTAGCGCTAAGTTTAACGTCGTCAGCTAGACATGACTGCCCAAATGTTAGGCTGGATTTGAAAGTGTGACACTTTATTTTTGTCGCTCAAAAGATTCTCCCCAATAGTGCTTGACACGCTGACTATTAACCTTGAATGTTTCATTGGTGTTGGGATCAAGTAACTCAACAGCTCCATATGGTAAAACATGAGTGATCACAAATAGACCTGACCACCTTGATTTCAACTTTCCAGGGAAAAATTTCAACCTTGAATTGTATAACAACACCTGCTGCCTTGGTTCCAGATGTCTTCGCACTATTTTTTGATCATGCCATTTCTTGGTCTTTTCTTTGTATAATCTGGCATTCTCATAAGTCTGTAGGCGAAATTCCTCCAATTCATTGAGTTGGTGGAGCCAATTTTCTCTTACTGCTTGTGGATCAAGATTTAACTTATTTAGTGCCCAGTACTCCTTATGATCAAGCTCTACTAGCAGATGGCACGCTTTCCCAAACATCAATCGATATGGGACATACCAATGGGTGCCTTGTAAGCTGTCCGGTAGGCCCATAATACGTCATCCAGTTTTGTAGATCAGTCTCTCCTTGTTGATCCAACAGTTTTTTCAAAGATTCTTTTGATCTCCCTGTTTGAAACTTCAACATGTCCATTTGACTGTGGATGATAAGCTATGGCAACTTTATGAGTAACTTCGTATTTGGATAGAAGTGCATCAAAGTATCTGTTGTAGAAATGTGTACCTCCATCACTGATAATCGCCCGAGGTGTTCCGAAGCGAGTGAAAATATTCTTTTTAAGGAATTTAATCACCACTTTTGAATCATCTGATGGTAGTACAATTGCTTCAACCCATTTGGAGACACATTCTACTGCAACTAGTATGTACAGGTTTCTGAATGATGGAACAAAGGGTCCCATAAAATCAATCCCACATACATCAAATATCTCCACTTCTAGAATATTTTCCAAAGGTCCTTCATTTCTCCTTGAAATATTTCCCGTTCTCTGGCACCTGTCACATTGAAGAGCAAATAGATAAGCATTTTTAAACAAAGTGGGCCAGAACAAACCTGATTGTAGGACTTTGGCTGCAGTTTTATTTCCACTGAAGTGTCCACCATATGGTGATGAATGACAGTGCTACAAAACATGATTTACCTCCTCATGTGGAACACGACATCTCATTAATTGATCAGCACAGCATTTGAATAGGTACGGCTCATCCTAGACATAGTGCTTGACTTCTTTGAAGAACTTCTTTCGTTGCTGAGTTGTCCATTCTAACGGCCATTTTCCTGATACTATATAGTTGACATAGTCAGCATACCAAGGGACATCATGTTGTTTCATGGCAAACAGTTGTTCATCTGGAAAAGTCTCTTTGATTGTCAGTTCATTGCTAGTTGTTTCTCCATTCTCGAGCCTCGGTAAGTGATCTGCCATTTGGTTCTCTATCTCTTTCATGTCTCAGATTTCCACGTCAAATTCTTGTAATAGAAGTATCCAACGGATCAATCTGGGTTTGGCATCTTTCTTCGCGATCGGGTATTTAATTACTGAATGATCTGTGTAGACCACCACTTTGGGACCCAGCAGATAGGAGCGGAATTTATCAAAAGCGAACACAACTGCGAGCAACTCCTTTTCAGTGGTTGTGTAGTTGAGTTGAGCTTCATACAGAGTCCTGCTGGAGTAGTAAATGGTATGGAAAATCATTGCTTTGCGTTGTCCCAAAACTGCACCTATAGTAAAATAACTAGCATCGCATATCACTTCAAATGGAATGGTCTAGTTTGGTGCTACTATGATGGGGGCAGAAACCAGCTTCTGTTTCAAGATCACAAAAGCCTCGTGGCATTCTTTGGTGAAGTTGAAAGGCACATCTTTCTCCAGAAGATTGCACGGAGATTTAGCAATCTTGGAGAAGTCTTTGATAAATCTCCTGTAAAAGCCTACATATCCGAGAAAACTTCGAATCCCTTTAATAGATGTTGGTGGAGGTATTTTTTCAATTGTCTCGATCTTTACTTTATCTACCTCGATTCCCTTTTGTGAGATCTGATGTCCCAGAACGATGCCTTCTTGCACCATAAAGTGGCATTTTTCCCAGTTGAGTACCAGGTTGGTATCTTCACACCTTTGTAACAATTTTTCCAGATTTTGCAAATAGTGGTCGAACGAGTCTCCAAACACAGAGAAATCATCCATGAAAACCTTCATACTTTGTTCCAGAATGTCTGAGAAAATGACCATCATGCAACGTTGAAATGTAGCATGAGCATTACATAGTCCAAATGGCATTCTACGAAAAGCAAAAGTACCATACGGACATGTAAAAGTAGTTTTCTCTTGATCTTCAGGGGTGATGGCTATCAATTGTACCCCGAGTATATGTCTAGAAAGCAATAGAACTCATGTCCTGCCAGTCTGTCTAGCATCTGATCAATTAATGGTAGTGGAAAATGATCTTTCCTTGTTGATTTGTCCAGCTTCCTGTAGTCCATGCATACTCTCCATCCAGTCACCGTTCTTGTTGGAATCAGCTCGTTCTTTTCATTTGTGACTACAATAATTCCATATTTCTTTGGCACACATTGCATAGGACTCACCCAAGTGCTGTCAGAGATGGGGTAAATGATGTCGGCATCCAACCATTTGATAATTTCTTTCTTCAGAACCTCCCTCATAATTTGATTTAGTATTCATTGATGCTTCACTGTATGTTTGTACTCATCGTTCATCATAATTTTATGCATGCAAAATGATGGACTAATGCCTCGAATGTCTCATATAGTCCAACCAATGGCTTTCTTGTGTTCTCGTATCACTCTCAGCAACTTTTCTTCATGCTCCAATCTTAGCGAAGAAGAAATAATCACAGGTAATTCAGAAGAGTTTCCTAAGAATGCATACCTGAGATGGCTCGGTAGTAACTTTAGCTCCAGCTGCGGTGGTTCTTCAATCAAAGGCTTGATTCGCTCCTTTTTCGGTAATTCCAGACTTTCCACTTGTGGTGTTGATTTGAAGCGAAATGGTTTGTCAAGATAGTTGATACATTCCAGAATTTCAGCATCTAGCTCACTGTCAGTCATGTTGGTGATGCAAGCTTCAAGTTTATCTGTGGGAAGTGGTAATGCATCAATATCCTGGATGATACTATCTACAACATCACTTGTGAAACATTCTTCTTCCTTTTCATCACTAGGGAATTTCATGGATTTGAAAACATTGAAGGTAACTTCTTGGTCCTATACTTTCATGGTTAGTTCTCATTCATGTCGCGATGCGCCGTTGATCTTTGACGTGTGGCAATCGGCTTCTGTGATGGTGACATGTGGCGTCAGCTGAATGATTAACTCAATTATTTGTTTGGCGTCGCGACGCCGAAAGCTGGGCGCGTCGCGATGCTGACGTCAGTATGACGTAAGTAATGACGCGTTTTCAATTATGAGTGACGGTAGCATGTGATGGTGACATGTTTCTGGCGCACGTTAGAAGACGGTGCATTTTAGCACGGCATATTTTAGCAAAATGGTGCATTTTAGCAGGAAATTTATATTTTTACCCTTTTTGTCTGTTTTCCACTATTTTGGCCCCGAATTACCTCCAAAGAGTCCTGCTATTTTATTTATCTACAAAATATCACAAAAGACATCAAAATATTCACAAAACTCAAGAAACTATGCAAAATATTAAGTCAAATGAGTGGGAAATAGTGACCTATTTACCACTCATCAAACTTGTCGGAACCTCATGTTCACATGAGGTTCAAAATAATACGAACAAAATATTGATGTTTCCTCAACTATATAAGCATTACAAATAGAACCCTCGACTTTTGCTTTGTTTTTTACATTATGTTTTAAATGTCGAAGTTATCAGATAAAACAATCACAAAAAAATACAATCAGCAACATATTGATATAATAATAATAAGTACGATTTGTTACCTCTCAAATGGATACATCCATCGGTATTGCACGGGTCCAGCTATTTTT
Source organism: Zanthoxylum bungeanum (assembly GCA_019454045.1). NCBI lineage: Eukaryota > Viridiplantae > Streptophyta > Magnoliopsida > Sapindales > Rutaceae > Zanthoxylum > Zanthoxylum bungeanum. The sequence continues at coordinate 73,946 of SKCR01004425.1, forward strand.
ACTTCATAAGACAGGTGTACCGAAAGATGTTCCATAAAATCGAAGAAGGTTAGAGGGAAATACGCTCTAATTTGCACAGAATGATTGGGATCTCTTCTTCAAGTCTTTCCATACTTTAACAGTAGTTGATGTTAAGTCTTTGAAAAGTAAACTTAACTTTGTAAGGGCCTATCAAACATCACTTGGAAGTAATTCACGAAATGCAATTGGTATTAACCTTTTACATAAACACATGGCAATCGTGACTCTTCATCACAAATAACTTATATTTTCGCATATCCACACATCGTCCTATATTCAAAACATAATTGTCTGGGAATGTGAGTTCTTTTAATCATTTCCATAAAACTTCTTTTTTATTTCTATCCAACGTGTAACATGCTTTAAGATACTTCATGGACTCCGCATGCATTTGTAACTCTAGTCGGTTGCATAATAACAATGTGTCTTCCCTTTCTTTGGAAATATCTTTAGTCTTTCCCTTTGCATCCATCATAGTATTGAACACATTTTCGAATAAATTTTTCTCAATGTGCATCACATGGAGATTATGCTTGATCAAATTAGAACTCTGGTACGGTAAATCCCAGAAGATGTTTCTTTTCTTCCACCCATTATGCTTACATGTTGGACCATTATTAATCTCATCAGCATCAAGGTCAATAACTTTTCTCAACCCTAGCTCATCAATCTACTACAAGATTTCTTAATTTGTCCTAATTGGTGGTAGTACTGAGTATTCTATAGTATTCTTATGAAATTGAGTTCTGTTGCGTCTGAATTGATGATTTGACCGAAGACACTTACGATGAATATCAAACCATGAAGTATTTCGATATTTGGGAGCGAGAATATCTATGTGTTCTCCACACAGTAAGGTAGTCCAGTGTAACAGCATCGAGTAAGAGGGAAAATCATTAATTGTCCACATCAGTACGCTCAAGTTGAAGTTTTGCTTTCTCGATACATCATATGTATGTGCACCCACATCACACAATAATTGTAGTTCAGTTATCAAAGGCAAGAGGTAAGCATCTATATTATATTTCGAATTTTAAGGCTCATAAATAATTAATGATAAGAACATATATTGCGCTTTCATGGACATCTAATATGGAAAATTGTACGGAGTGACTATGACTGGCCATGAAGAATATTATTGTCTTGATTGGCCGAAAGGCTGAAAACCATCAGTGCACAACCCCAATCTGACATGACAGATTTCATATGCAAATGAAAGATGAATGCGGCTAAAATGATTCTATGCCTCTGAGTCAAATAGATGACGCATAACGCATTTTTTTGTTCATGCTCATCATGTCATCTCATTTGATCGTTTGTTGCCACTAAAGCGTAAAGTCATTGCAACTTTGTGGTCAAAGGAAAATAATACATCTTCGTGTTTATTTGATCCTCTTTTGGTCTTAAATCTGGGTTGAGAACAGAATTTACACATTGTCAATGCAACATCATCACCCTAATATATCATGCAACCATTATTACAACAATCAATTCTTTCGACATGTAGTCCAAGGCCCTGAACTAACTTTTTAGTACTGCAAAAGTTATCCTCCATCGTATTGTATTATGGTAACACTCTAATGAATTATACCCAATCATCAAAGGCCTTCTCTTACTAATGTTGCTCAGATTCCATATTCAAACATCGAGATACCGCTCATAATTGCGAATGTTTTTCACACCCCAGCCATAACTCTGTATCTAAAGAATTCAAAATCTTATAAAAATTCTCTACATAAAAATTAGGGGATTCCTCCAGATTATCTGTCTAAGAACTAGACGCATCTGCATCAAAAAAACTATGGTCATCATTAACAAAGTTAGAGCCAACAGCATCATAAATCATTTGGTGATATTGATTTATGGTTGTCGTTTCCATCACTGTTGACGTGTTGTTATGAACTGTTCGGCCGCACTATATGTAAGAGTTTCCTCATATCGATCCCATAGATAATAATCTGAAACAAATCCCTTTCTTTACCAGATGTAACTTAACATCCTCAATTTCTCTAAACTTCTGAAGATGACACATTTTTGCAAGGACACATTATCTTACTGTCTTGCATATATGTTGATTGACCACTAGCATATTCAAAAAATTCTAGTATCTCGTTCACAAAATTCATGTTAAGTGTGTCATCATTATTAAGCCTCGCATACATCCAATCTCTATTTGAATTCATTTCTGTTATGTTATAACTAAAATGAAAGAAAATTTACGATCCATCCTGTTACAGAAATAAACATATCAAAAATTATATATACTTTATAATAATCAGTTGTTTTAGCTTATAATAAAGGTTCCTAATTAAATAGATTTTATTACCTAAATACACCCACACTCAAAAAAATTCCTAAATATAAAAGTTCATAATTAATTTGACACAAACATAATATACATTTGTTAATTAATATGGTGGCAAGCAAAAAAAAAATTAAAAAATAAAAAATAAAAAACCAAAACTGAAGCAGAAGCAGAAGTGTAAATTGAGAAGACAATGAGCAATATGCATGGGAATAGAAAAATTTATTTTTATATTCTGGAAATTTATCGACCGACTTATGGGGTCGGTAAATACCGATCGATATTAAATCGGTCGGTAATTTACCAAACAATAATATTATCAATCAGTAAAACATTCATTTTGGCGCCTAGTTATTATTAGGCACCTAATATTACTGACATATTTTAAGTCGGTCAGTAATTACCGATCAATGTGTCCTCGGTTGGTAAAATTGACGTAATACTGATCGGTTAGGTCGGTCGGCAAACTGAATTTACTTACCGACTGAAATTATGGTTGGTAAGACGTCGCTAAAAGCTTGGTGTTATTTGGCGCATCCTTTTCTGAAAAATACCGATGGATTAATCCGTCGGTAATTTATTGGTCGGTAGAAGGTTAGTAAATTTCTTAATCTTTAAACGGTCGATATTCATCAGATTTTACCGACGGAATATTTTCGATCGCTAATATCAGTCTGTAAACCCACATTTTCTTCCAGTGGCATTTGCTTGCTGGACTAGGACTTTAATATAATTATTTTGTTGTTATGATAACTGGAAGAGATGGATATGTGGATATTAATTTTGCTTTGTCTATGCTACTAACTCATTATTGTAGAATAGATCAACCGCGTGTTAGTAACTCTAGAGATACTATAGCATTCCAATCAAAATCAGAGGAAATACTCAAGGCTTCAACACAAACAGTGGTTATTCTAAAAACTACTCAGATGCTAACAATCCAAAAGGCAGGGAAAAACAAAATGAGAAAGGGAAAAATAAAGCAATATGTCAGATTTGTCTAAATTCTGGACACACGGCTAATATTTGTTATCAAATGTTCAAGGAAGGCTATGTGTCAAATCCTAGACCATAGAACATTCAGGAAGCTGGTACTAGCAACTGGCATGGCAACAGACTGACTTATGCAATAAACACTGGTTCTCCTATAGATGAAGGTTGGTATATAGATAGTGGTGCAACACACCATTTTTTGGCCACTAAAGTTATTAGTGGCGAAATAAAATATCGCCACTAATTCGCCACTAAAAACATATCTCAAAAAGTATTAGTGGCAAAAAAAATTTCCCCACTAAATGTATTGTTTCTTTAAAAATGTAATAAAATAAATAATTCATAAACTTTTAATACACCATATGATATTTTGTATTGTAAAATTTTAAAATACAAATTTTGATACATTAATTTAATGATCATTTAATATATATAAATAGAATATTTGTATTTACAAATATAAAATATATATTATGTTCTAATACCAAAACAGATCAATGTTATTTCTAATTAGTGATTACTATATTAAATTGTCCATCTTTTGCTATACGTTCTTATCCTTGTGGGAATGTTTGAGAATTTAAATAAAAGAACATGTTGACGGCTGATTTTGGTCTCAGGGAAATACGGGAATATCACTCCCGAGGCAATCCTCCTTCAATAGTGAATTTGTTTGGTTATGGGGGACCAAAAGCAAATTTAGCGAGAGACAGATAAACACACCAATCGACAAAGAGATTTAACGTGGTTCGGTGGATTTGGATCCGACCTACGTCCACGGACAAAAACAGGATGGCACTTTTATTACTCAAATACACTTCTCAGATCTTTTTTTTTTGTGTTTACAAGTCAGAGCTTGATGATTCTGATGATCTTTACACATACTTTACCCTTCTATTTATAATAGTGAAGAAATCAGACTCCTTCTAGTATAACGATTCCTAATTGATACAATTTCCTTCTCCCGCAAGGTCTCCTAACTAGATTTTACTTTTACCATTTTTATCCTTCTAGGACTCTGACTTCTTAGTTTTCCCATGAAAGTAGGATAATTTATTGGTCATCTTATCCGTAAAAATAGGATATCTTATCTTCCGGAACACGCCTCGCCATGTGCTCGGTCTTCATGAGGTCAGTCATAAGGGTCTTTTGTATTGGGGGTGTTGCTGTTGATAAGTGACCGGTCATCCTGAACTCAAGTGATTGGTTACCGATTATGAAGTGCTCGGTCTCTTCCTGTTGTGGTTGATCTTTTATTGTAAAGCGTTCGGGCCCTTGCTGGTGACTTTTTATGGGTCGGGTCGGAATTAATGATCTCATCCAAGAAGGGAATTACCCTTCTGCCTTTGTCGTGCTTCTTTAAATAACATAGTGCCTGAAAACACCATCAACATTCGTCCCCTAGTTCTCGATTCCAACGAGTATGCAAGTTGGTGCCGGGACCTATATAAAGATGGTGTGCTGATCGCCTTGCTGGTGGTCGCTCCAGAAATCACAGTGAAATTGCCTTCGCCATCAACTAAGTCTTCTGTTTCTATCTTCATATCCTTGGTTATTGGAGATGCTGAACCTATTCAAAACGATTCTCCACCTCAAAGCAAATTGCTTACTTGGGTCGTTCCATCAGGAGATGAAGTTCCTCTTGTTGTCCAAACTAAAAATGACTCCTCCTCTGTAATATCTGTACCATAGATTTAGAGGTCCTGACCCCGGACTGATCCAATCTCGATTGTGATGAGAAAATTTTACCTCTGAGCTAACGATGATGTGCTCGGTGGTATGTGATCCTGTCTCGAGCTGTGAGAGATGCTCGGACCTGGGGGAATGTTACGTCTCCAGTCCGAAGGGCTGATTCGGTAGGACGTAACCCGGCCCCGAATGAAGAGAGGCACTTGGACCTGGGGGAATGTTACGTCCCCAGTCCGAAGGGCTGACTCGGTGGGACGTACCCTGACCCCGAGCTGAGAAAGGTACTTGGACCTGGGGGAATATTACGTCCCCAGTCCAAAGAAAACCGACTCCGTGGGACGTAACCCGACCCCGAGTTGAGGAAAACATTTTGCTATGGGGGAATGTTACCTCCCCAGTCTAAAGAAGACCGACTCGGTGGGACGTAACCCGAACCCGAGAGAGAAAAGGCACTTGGACCTGGGGGAATATTACGTCCCCAGTCCAAAGAGGTAGACTCGGTGAGACGTAACGCGACCCCGAGTGAAGAGAAGCATTTGGACCTGGGGGAATGTTACATCCCCATTCCGAAGGGCTGGCTCGGTGGGACGTACCCCGACCCCGAGCTGAGAAAGGCACTTGGACCTGGGGGAATGTTACGTCCCCAGTCCGAAGGGTTGACTTGGTGGGACGTAACCCGACCCCGAGATGAGAGAGACAAAGTGGCCTCGGCGGAACGAAATCCAGCCCCGAGCCGAATAACTAAGTGGCCTCGGCGGAACGAAATCAAGCCCCGAGCCGAGTAATCTTTGGGACTTGTATAGAAGGGAAGTGAATCAACCTTTGAAGCCCTACCAAATCTGGCATGGGCGTCCCCTTGCCAGTCCGGCGAAAAACAAAATCAAAAACTTTGGAAAAACAAGATTAAAAGGTGGGGGTGACTTAGCATTTATCCCAAAAATGTTTTGCAAGTATAAACAACAACTTGGATGCCTCAAGACAGCGTCCTGTCCGAGGTTTCCAAAACACAATTCTGAATCTTTCAATTCAGAGTCCCGGCGAACCAGGATTGGATCAGTAGAGCGTTTGAATAATGAGGGTACATCCTCTACACGTCGGTTCACTGTGGAGCCTGTGTATTGTATGAGGGCTCCTCCTTACCACGCTGGAGTAGGCACACGCCACAGGGGTACAACGCATCCCCATGCTATGTCTCTCTCGGATCTGAATGATGAATGGATCAAAGAGTGTCCGGGCTACTAAGGGTGTATTCCTCCTTAGGTCCGGCATCACTGGAGCTAGCAATCGTCACGGGGGCATCATCATCCTCCGTGCTATGCTTTCCCACGGATCCATTTCATCAGGTAGTTGGGGATCAAAAGAGTGTTCGACATTTTAAGGGCATGTTCCTCCTTATGTCCGGTGACACTGGAGTAAGCAATCGCCACGAGGGTATTATCCCTCCTCGTGGTATGCTTCTCACGGATCCTATGCATCGAGTATGTCTCTGAGGAACCCGTGCCAAGAGAGATACTTGATTCTGGGGGAATGTTCTGTCCCCATACCAATGAGCATGACTCGGTGGGACGTAACCCGACCTCGAGTCAAGTGGCCTCGGCGGAACGAAATCCAGCCCCGAGCCGAATAACCAAACAGCCTCGGCGGAATGAAATCCAGCCCCGAGGTGTTTTGAAGCATTTAAGGGCATATTCTTCCCTTTGTTCGGTGGTGTTTGGAGCAGGTAATTGCCACGGGGGTGTCATCATTCCCCGTGTCATGCTTCTCATGGATCCATACCTTCGTCCTCGCTTTTGTAATGCTTGTGTGGGGTTGTGTGACTTTATGCTTTCTTTATGGCGGTAGTCGTGATCGGATATTTGCGAGCTTTGTGCTTTTTGGCTTTGGACCGTCGTATTGAGTATGTCCCCGAGGTTTTTGAATATTGTTTTGCAAAGTTTTATTTTTTAGGAGAGCGGGTGGAAAAAGAAAGTTTTTATTTATACTCGGGGACATATGTCCTTCTTACAACTCTATGTGGGTCATTTTGAGAGAGGCTCTGTATTCGAATTTATGTCTCTTATTTGTTTGCCGTAAACAAAAAGGAGGAAGTGAGAGTTTACTGGAAGTATTTTCTCAACATCTCGGCTTTCCACGGTTTTTTTTTTAATCTTGTGTCGTCCAGCTGTTCTAGGATGTATACTCCTGGCTTTACTACTTTTACCACCTTGTAGGGCCCCTCCCATTTGGCGCCCAGCGAGCCTTCCTCTGGCCTTCGGGTATTTAAGGTGACCTTTCTTAGCACCAGGTCGCCCGGGATGAAGGTGCGTGTCCGAATCCTTTTATTGTAGAAGCGGGCCATCCTTTGTTGGTAGATTGCTGTTTTTATGGCTGATCTCTCTCTCTTCTCTTCGATCAGGTCGAGGTGGTTTCTGATAAGTCATTCATTGTGTTTGCTCTCGTAGTGCTGGACCCTGTGGGAGGTCACCCCGATTTCTGCTGGGATGACAGCTTCATTTCCGTATGCTAAGGAGAACGGGGTTTCTCCTGTGGAGTCCTTATAGGTTGTCTGGTGCGCCCATAGTACTTCTGGTAATTCCTCGACCCATAGGCCTTTGCTGGATCCAAGCCGAGCTTTCAGGTTATCCTTGATGGTTTTGTTTGTCGCCTCGACTTGTCCGTTTGACTTGGGATGGGCTGGTGTGGCGAACCTTAGGGCGATCTGGAGGTCCTCGCAGAGTTTTCTGAAGCCTTTGCTGTCAAACTGCTTCCCGTTGTCAGTGATGATGGCTCGGGGAATTCCGAATCGGCAAACGATATTTTTCTTTAGGAATTCAGTGGCTTTTTTCTCCGTTATGGTGGATAATGGCTCTGCTTCCACCCATTTGGTGAAATAGTCTATGGCCACGATGGCGTATTTTGCCTGTCCTTTCCCTCGTGGCATTGGCCCAATGATGTCTAGTCCCCACTGGGCGAACGGCCAGAGACTGAGCAGCGTAGTTAACTGTTCCGCTGGTTGGTGGTGGAGATTTGCGTTTTTCTGACATCCTTCGCACTTGCGGGCCACTTCTATGCCGTCCTGGTGCATGGTCGGCCAGTAAAAACCTTGTCTTAGGGCTTTGAAAGCAATTGAGCGACCCCCGGCGTGGCTTCCGCAGATGCCCGTATGTATCTCCCTGAGCACATAATTTGACTCTTCTTCTGCTAGACATCTCAAGAGGGGGACTGAGTAACCTCTTCGGTAAAGTACCCCGTTGATTAGGGTGAATCTGGTGCTTTTGTATCTTAACTTTCTGGCCTCTGTTTTGTCTCCCGGTGTATCTCATGTTTCCAGATATTTTCTGATGGGTTGCATCCATGATGTTTTGCTTTCTTTATCTAGAACTTCTACTTCTGATTCCCCCACGCTCCTTTCCCGGATGTATATCAAAGGGATTATTCTGGGGTGCTCGGCTTTTGTTGAGGAGGCGAGTCGTGCCAGGGAGTCTGCTTCACAATTGTCTTCTCGGGAGATTTGTTCGAAACGTACATCCCCCATTTTCCCAGTTAACTTTCTCACTTCGGTCAGATAGGCCATCATGCTAGGCTCTTTGGATTGGAATGTTCCCTTTAGCTGCGGAATGGCTAACTGTGAGTCACTTCTTACTACCACATCTCGGATCCCCAGTACCGTGCATAGTCTCAAACCGCCCAGTATTGCTTCATATTCTGCTTCATTGTTGGTCACTATGAAAGCGAATTTCAGGGCGAGCAAGATTTCTTCTCCTCTGTTGTTTTTTAGGATGATTCATGCGCCATTGCCTTGTGTGCTGGCGGAACCGTCTATAGACATCTCCCATTTCTCTTCTCTATAGTCAGGGTCTGGGGTTCGGTAAATTCGGCGACAAAATCCACCAAGGCTTGTCCTTTCACTGCTGCTCTCGGGAGGTAGGAGATGTCGTGTTCACTTAGCTCTACCGACCATTTTACTAGTCTTCCGGAGGCTTCTGGCCGCTGGCAGAATTTGTTTTAGGGGGTGATCGGTGTAGACCCTGATAGGATGGGCCAGGAAGTAAGGCCGCAATTTCCGAGCTACCGTGATCAATGAAAGGGCGACTAGTTCATGTACTGGATATCGGGTTTCGGTGTCTAGGAGGGCTTTGCGGATGTAGTAAACAGGTTTCTGGACCTTGTCGATTTCTTGTATTAGTACCGAACTTACTGCTCACTCTGAAACGGCCAGGTACAAGTATAATGTTTCCCCCGGGAGTGGTTTTGCCAGGAGTGGGGGCTGCACTAGATACTGCTTCAGCTGCTGGAAGGCTTCCTCGCACTCTCGCATCCAGTCGATATCCTTTTTTGCTCTTTGGATCACTTTGAAAAAGGGGTGGCATTTGTCAGTTGCTCGTGATATGAACCGATTGAGCGCAGCACTCTACCGACCGGTCAGACTTTGTACTTCTTTCACTGTCTGGGGGATTTTAGGCCCAGTATTGCCTGGATCTTCTGCGGGTTTGCTTCGATACCTCGGGCACTCACCATATAGCCTAAAAATTTCCTGAGGCTACCCCGAAGGTACATTTCTCTGGATTGAGTTTCAGGTTGTGTTTCCTTAATGGCTCGAAGGTCTTTTTTAGGTCGGCCATGTGATAGCTTGGTTCTTCCGACATTTTTATCATGTCATCGACGTAAACTAGCATTGTAGTGCCGATGAGTGGTTTAAAAACTTTGTTTACCAACCTTTGGAAGGTTGCCCCAGCATTTTTCAGTCTGAAGGGCATTACTCTGTAGTAGTAAAGTCCTTGATCGGTAACGAAAGTTGTCTTCTCTTCGTCTCCAGGGCACATTTTGACCTGGTTGTATCTGGAGAAAGCATCCATGAAGCTCAGTAATCCCTGACAAGCTGTGGCGTCCACTAGCTAGTCTATGTTGGGCAAAGGCAAGCTGTCCTTTGGGCATGCCCTGTTAAGGTCGGTGAAATCGATTTACATCCGCCAGTTGCCATTGTTTTTTCTGACCAACACTACGTTTGATACCCAATCTGGGTATCTTGCTTCCCTGATGAGACCTGCCTTTAGTAACTTTTCGACTTCGGCTGCTATTGCTTTACTCATTTCTTGATTGAAGTTCCTTCTCTTTTGTCTGACCGGCTTGCGTGACGGGTCTACTGCTAGGCGGTGATTGATGAATCTTGGGTCGATCCCAGGCATGTCATTGTATCCCCAGGCAAAGACGTCCGGGTATTCTTTCAGGCATTTTAGCAGATCCTGCTGTAGAGACTTGCTTAGGCCTCCCCCTATCTTTATTCTTTTTCCTAGCCCGAAAAGTTCTATTTCTTATGTCTCCTCAGCTGCAGCGAGTCGGGCATTTTTGGTTGGCCGGGGCCCAGGGCTTCTGTTTTCTTCTTCTTCACCCAGGCTTCTTTGTCGTTTTCGGGTATCTTCTTTGATGCAAAGAGTTTCTCGTGAGAGAGTTGCGAAGCAGCTGCGAGCTGTTTTCTAGCTTCCGCATACGATTCTGATCCCCTCCCGGGTGGGGAATTTCAGTTTTAGGTGGTAGCAGGACATTGCGGCTTTTGTTTTCATCATGAAAGGTCGCCCGATGATGGCCTGGTAGCTGCTCATGCAGTCCACTACAGTGAAGTCTGTCATGATTGTCCGGGTGCGGGGATATGTCCCGACAGTCATTGCCAACTGTATCATTCCCAGTAGGATGACGGCTGATCCTCTGAAACCGTATATGGGAGAGCTATCGTTGGTCAAGGTTGCATACTCCACCCCTAGGTCGTCCAGTGCTTCTCGGGAAATTATGTCAACTGCGCTTCCGGGGTCTACTAGGATTATGTCTACTTCTGACCCACTGATTACTGCCTTTATTATTAATGCATCGTCATGAGGGAAACTTACCCCTCGGGTATCCTCATCGGTAAACATTATCGGTACCGACCGGCTTCCTTGGAGTCCTGTGATTTGCTCTGTTTCTAGGACGTCCGGTCCTCGAGTTCTGCTGTAGTCTTTCCTTGACCGGTTAGAGTTTCCGGCCAGTGTTCTTCCTCCTGCGATGATATTGATTTGGCGGCCACGTGCTCTTTGTCTGGCCATCATAACTTCGTGGTCAATATATTTGTTCAAATATCTGTTTCGTGCTAGGTCTTCCATCTGTTCCCGCAGATCTTTACACCTGTCTGTTGCATGTCCTCTGGAGTTGTGGTGTATGCAATAAGTCTTTTGGTTCCTCTTGTCCGAGGGAAATCTTCTTTGGTCGGGTTCTACTAAGAGGTCTTTCCCCTGGATCCCCATGACAATTTGTCCTAGTGGTTTCTTTAGGGGAATGTATGCATCTTCCCCGACCACATGGTTTACTTGGGTCGGCGCCCTTCTCTCTTGGTTGTCTCGGTGTAGTGGTTTGAACTCCTTGTGCTTCGGGGGTGGTCTTCTGGATTCTCTTTCTACATGGCGGGGGGCACCCTCCCTTGTGGTTCTTTCTCTGATGGTGTTCCCTTTTCAGGATATTTTCTCCTCGTTCTCTAATAAAACAAATTTTCGGGCCACCTCTAGAGCGGTGGCGTAGTCCGGGGTGTCTTGGATCCTTAGGTGGGTCCATAGCCTCCCGACTTTCAAGGCTCCCTTCAAGCTTTCATAAGTCTTAGTTCTCCAATTGTCTTTCTGGGGACACAAGCCCCCTTGAAGTGTCGTATGAATGACTTTCTGAGTTGTGTGAAGCTGCTGATGCTTCTTGGGGCTAGGCTTCTATACCATAGGATGGCCGGTCCAGCTAGAGTTAAGGGGAACACTTTGCAAATGGCGTCCCCTTTTACCCCTTGTACCTCCATTAGTAGGACGAAACCTTCGATGTGGGTTTTGGGATCGGTATGGTCCTTGTATGGTGTCATGGTTGGCATGCTGAATCTTTTTGGGAATTTTTCTGACTTTATTTCTTATGTGAGGGGAGACTCATCTTTACCGTCTCGGGCATCTCCTATGTCTGTATTGGGGCATACTCCCCATTTGGATAGCTCCTCCCGTAACCAAGATTTCATGCTGCTATTTTTGGTTCCGTGCCACCTCCTGCGGTTTCCTTTCTTTCTGTTATCTTGGGAGTGGTGTCTCTCAGGCTCGGTATCTTCCCGTACTCTTTCGTCATATTCTTTCCCTCTTCTCCTGGTGTTGTGAGGGTCATCATAGGAGGAGTCTGGTGACGATTTGTCATCCTCTTCCTCCCACATGTCCTCGGTCTGGGAATCCTTCTGCACCACCACAGATCTTACCCGTAGGGGCCTTTCCTCCGGGGTCTGTCGTCCTCACTTGTATCAACAATCCTTTTTCCTTCTGCTATTTCGTTCCTTCGTCGGCTAGTCCCGGTCTCGAATTTTCCGTTGTGCGCTCCTTCTATCTTTTCCAACCGGTCTACTATGGTTTTTAGCAGGGTTTGATTTTCTTCCTTTTCTTTCCTTAGGTTCTCATCGATCTTCTCCATCCAATCTGCAGCCGAGCTCCCTGATGATTGGTGGTTTCCACCTTCCACCATTGTCTTAGTACGTGAGTCTGCTTTTTGTTGGGTCCCCACAGACGGCGCCAACTGTTGACGGCTGATTTTGGTCTCAGGGAAATACGGGAATATCACTCCTAAGGCAATCCTCATTCAATAATGAATTTGTTTGGTTATGGGGGACCAAAAGCAAATTTAGCGAGAGACAGATAAACACACCAATCGACAAAGAGAATTAACGTGGTTCGGTGGATTTGGATCCAACCTACGTCCACGGACAAAAACAGGATGGCACTTTTATTACTCAAATACACTTCTCAGATCTTTTTTTTTTGTGTTTACAAGTCAGAGCTTGATGATTCTGATGATCTTTACACATACTCTACCCTTCTATTTATAATAGTGAAGAAATCAGACTCCTTCTAGTATAAGGATTCCTAATTGATACAATTTCCTTCTCCCGCAAGGTCTCTTAACTAGATTTTACTTTTACCGCTTTTATCCTACTAGGACTCTGACTTCTTAGTTTTCCCATGAAAGTAGGATAATTTATTGGTCATCTTATCCGTAAAAATAAGATGCCTTATCTTCCGGAACACGCCTCGCCATGTGCTCGGTCTTCATGAGGTCGGTCATAAGGGTCTTTTGTACTGGGGGTGCTGCTGTTGATAAGTGACCGGTCATCCTGAACTCAAGTGATCGGTTACCGATTATGAAGTGCTCGGTCTCTTCCTGTTGTGGTCGGTCTTTTATTGTAAAGCGTTAGAGCCCTTGCTGCTGACTTTTTATGGGTCGGGTCGGAATTAATGATCTCATCCAAGAAGGGAATTACCCTTCTGCCCTTGTCGTGCTGCTTTTAATAACATAGTGCCTGAAAACACCATCAACATAACATCTCATTTTTCAATTGGTGTGCTGGTGGAGTGACCGGCGTAAACACACACGTATAACGCAAGCGCACGTATCGTTCAAGTAGTATAAAAATATCGATCCCACGATGACTTAATATCTAAACTATTAATTTTATGAGGTCAAATGATTACTAATTTCTAACAAGTTGATTGATTGACTTGAAATGGTGACGATTCTAAATTTAAAAGCAAGTAATAAATTTGTCGAAAATAGGTTTTAAGAAAATTCAATATTAAAAACTATCTACGATTGTGATTTCTTCCAATATCATTTTAAAGATGAAGTGGTTATCTTAAAGCTGGGTAATATATTGATTTATTAACCTGGAACACTAAATTATGTGTAAGCCTCTGTCCATAGTCAGACACAAATACCCAGTTTAACCCAATTGAACCATATGTCTATGTCAACCAAATTATCTGGATTCATTAAGTTTAAGTTCCAATTATGGCTACCCCCGCCCGATAGGTATATTCCTATCCTGTAAGGAAATCTATTAAAGGGTTATCTATCCTCAAGGAAGATCGTGAGTTATTGAATCTAAGGCTGAAACCTAAAATCCCTATGTCTAGTTCATTTTAGATTTACCAGATCAATTTTATTAATGGCCACTTAATGAAAAAGCATTAAGATTAAGACTCATTAAATAAACTTTTGTATTACCCAAACTATAATTAACCCTTATAAAACGGTGATATTGGATTTCATCACAACCCCAGATAACTAATTTAGTTACATCACATAATTAGGGCTAGTAAAAACTTGAAAATAAAAGACATAAAGTAAAAATGCGGTAAAGTGAATACTGACAAGAAAATTACAATAAAATAAAATGCTAAGGTAAAAGGAATTACTTTTACTACTACTAATTTAGATATCTCCCTTAAAATAATATATAATATATTGTGATTCTTTTTCCAACCAGCCATATAGGTGGTAACCTGATTAAGTCAAATTAAGTCCAAACCACATAAAGGCGAAACCAAAATTAAATTACCAACCGACCAATCTGGCGGTATCCTTTATTAGTCAGGTTTAAATTAGATTAAAATGAATACCAACCGACCAATCTGGCGGTATCCTTTTTAAGTCAATATTTTAAATAGTGAATATATATTATTTTTTAAGGGAGATTAATCTAAATAGTAACAGTAAAAGAATTACTTTCACCCTAGCTGGGGGAGTTACCTCCTCATGGTAAATAAAAACTGTAAAAAGTAAAAAGTAAAAACTATATTAACAAAACGTAATTAAAATTAGGGGTGATGAAACAACGGTTCCCGGTCTACCCGGAACCGATTGGAACCGGACCGATTTTTCGGGTTTGGAATAGGAACCGGTTGTAATCGGGTAGGTTCCGGTTCCAAAAATGAAGGAACCGATTTTATCCGGGTAGGTTCCGGTTCCAAAATGATCGGAACCGGAACCGGATCATGGAACCGGTTGCACATCAACTTCAAACATTACATACAATTTTTTATAATTGTTCATGACATATTAAGTTGTAGCTCAACTTTTTGTAATCTGCAGCATGCTTGTAATTGTTCATGATATCATTCCCAGTAGTAGTGTCTCCAGTAGCATATGGTATCATACTTGTTGCTGCTACTGGGACCGTCCCTGATATTCCAATTTATCCATGCAGCATTATGGTGCCTTCACTAGCAGCAGTAGGTCTGCATTCTTTTTGCATTTGACTAGGATGATTGTGTTTCAGAAGCTTTTTCAATTGAATCTGACTTGTTCATGGTAGTGGATACGCATGGTTCTGTTGATTCAAGTCCTACGGACTCGTATTAGAATGTAGTTTTCATTAAAATATTTTAAAATATGGTAATTCGGAACCGGACCGGAACCGGATTGGAACCGAATAATAGGGTACCCTGTTTAATTGGGTAGGTTCCGGTTCCACTTAGTGCGGAACCGAATTTTTCCGGGTAGGTTCCGGTTCCATGCGGAACCGGAACCGAAACCGGTTTTGGTCACCCCTAATTAAAATTAGTTACAAAACTAAAAACTAAAAAACTAAAAATTAAAAGAAAGTAGAGAGAGAAACTCTCTATTTAGAAAGATTATAAGAGAGAGAGTGGTACACTGAAATCTGAAATTTCGAGCTCTATTTATAGGGGTCGATAAGGGTCCAGCGTCGCGACGACAGATTAGTCGACGTGGCAGCTTCTGGTTCGTCGGTTGCAGATTCCGGATAAGGTGATAAGGTGACACGTGGCGGAGTGGTTGGAACTCAATTATTGTGACACGTGGCGGCTTCTGATTGGTCGCTGAGATTCTTATCCGCCACGTGTCAGATAAGGATAGGATATCCAATAATTGATGCTGACGTGGCGATGACGTGGCGGTGATGTGCCGGTGACGTGGCGGTGACGTGGGAAAGAGACTGTCGGCACCATATAATTGCGACACGTGGCAGCTTCTGATTGGCTGATGATGACTGACCGGCGTAAACACACGCGTATAACGCAAGCGCACGTATCGTTCAAGTAGTATAAAAATATCGATCCCACGAGGACTTAATTCCTACTGTTGTTATTAATTGTTGAATCTATTTATTTACAAATATCTAATTATAGGGAGAAGGAATGATTGTTTGATTGGTTGAAAGTGGTTTTACAAAATAAATAAATAAATAAAAAGATAAAAGAAAATACTAAGGAAAATAACAAAAGATACAAAGATCTAGGGTTGTGAATTCTTTTAATATCATTTAAAAGATGTAGTGATTATTTTATGTTTGTGTAATAAATCAGTTTACTAACCTGGAACACTAAATTATGTAAAAGCCTCTTCCGATGGTCAATTACAAATACCCAGTATAACCCAATTGAACCATATTCCTATGTCAACCACATTACCTGGATTCATTAAGTCTAAATTCCAATTATGATTACCCCCGCCCGACAGGTATATTCCTATCCTGTAAGGAAATCTATTAAAGGGTTATCTATCCTCAAGGAAGATCGTGGGCTATTAAGTCTAAGGCTGAAACCTAAAATCCCTATGTCTAGTTCATTTTAGATTTACCATATCAATCTTATTGGTGATCAGACAACAAGAAGCATTAAGCTTAAGACTTAATAAATAAACCTTTAAATTACCCAACTATAAAATAATCCCCTATAAACCGGTGATATTAAAAATCATCACAACCTCAGAAAACTAACACATAACTAGGACTAGTAAAAACAAAAGTAAAAGACATAAAGTAAAAAGCTGAAAAATAAGTTACAATAAAATAAAATACTAAGGTAAAAGGAATTACTTTTACTACAAATAATTTAGATATCTCCCATAAAATAATATATAAACTTGTGATAATATTACCAACCGACCATTCTGGCGGTATCCTGATTAAGTCAAATTAAGTCCAACCAGCCATTAAGGCGGAACCAAAAATAAATTTACCAACCGACCAGTTTGGCGGTATCCTTGATTAGTCAGGTTTAAAACAGATTAAAATTAAATTACCAACCGACCAATATAGCGGTATTCCTTATTAAGTCAATATTTTAAATAGTTAATATATTATTTTTTAAGGGAGATTAATCTAAATAGTAACAATAAAAGAATTACCTTTCACTCTAGCTGAAAAGTTACTTCAACATGGTAATAGTAAAAAAAACTAAAAGTAAAAGTAAAAATTAAATTACTATTACAAAACGTAATTAAATTATTTACAAAACTAAAAATAAAAAAAAAATAAAAAAATAAAAATAAAAATTCTAGAGAGAGAAATCAAGAGAGAGAAAGGTGTGTAAAAAAACTGAAAATTCGCGGTCTATTTATAGCAAAATATATTACTGTTCGGGCACTGTTGGCGCGTCGCGACGCCAAGTCACCCAGCGTCGCGACGCGCAATTTGTCGACGTGGCACAATGATACGGCGACACGTAGCAAGGCGGCTAACTGTACACGCGACACGTGTCAAGGCGACTAATTCTCAATTATTGTGATGACGTCATTGATGACGTCATGCTGACGCGGCGACGACGTGGCGAGGCGGCTGACTGTTGACTTGTCGGCACAATAGGATTGCGACACGTGGCGACACGTGTCATGCTCTGATTGGCTGAGGCTGACGTGGCAAGTTGACTCGGTTGACTGCTGACGTGGCTGATGATGTGGCACGACACGTGGCAAGGTTGACTTATTGACCGCTGACATGGCTGATGACGAGGCGACACGTGTCAAGTCTGAGTGTCGGCAGCATATGATGATGACACGTGTCACGGCGCATGTTAGCAGATGGGATGTGATGTTGACACGTGGCACGGCGCATTTTAGCAAAGTCAAAACTTCTCAAATTGTTGACCGTTGACCAGGCGCATGTTAGCAGATTCGGCTCACGCTGGCGTCGCGGCGCGCAGTGTTCCAGCGTCGCGACGCGAAAAAGACGAAAATATCTCTGTTGACGCATTTTTGTCCGGTTTTGCCCCAAATTGCCTCCAGTGCTGTCCAAACTTTATTTATATGCAAGATAACAATAAAACACCTCAAAACGTTCACAAAACTCAGAAACTATTCAAAATATTAAGTTAAATGAGTGGGAAATAGTGATATAAATACCACTCATCACACCCCCAAACCTAACATTTTGCTAGTCCTCGAGCAAAATACAGAATAAAATAACATAACAAATTTAACTAAGCCACTTTCGTAGGGATCACGGTTGCATTTAGCATATGCAACAAGCCTTTAAACCCCTAGGTGTCCCTAGTGGACGAGTTGTAGTCTCGTGAGGGTTTACAGCAATGATACCCCAAACTTTTTACAAAAGTAAAACGGTATTAAAACTAATGCACACAAAAGCAAAAAGACAAGTGAAAAAGAATAAAGAAAGTTAGTGACTAATCAGGTGAAAATTCTACTCCAAGTTACTAGTTGTTTTGTTTCTTTCTAAATTACCGAATAAGTAAATTCTCCGATTATTTTTACCATTCTCCATATACACAGCCAACAAAATATTAATCAACTCATTTTTGCCCACAACAGTCATAAGTGCAGTTGATAAGAGAGTAATATTTTTGTCCTAAAGTTCTATCAGATTTCACACCTTTTGTAGTAGCAATGGAATAATTTTCTGATTTTTCTGATTTTTTCTTTGATTTTTTCTCTATTTTTTATTTTTATACAATACCTTCCGTCTATGTAGCGAGCTTTGGGTTGGTGGCTCCCAAACCAGTTGGCTTTAGGGCACCAGGTGTTAAGACACCCCGACGAATTACTTAATTACTCAGACTTCAGATATATATATTTTTGCAGCATCTTTGATCCATGTAGCGAGCTTTGGGCCAATGACTCTCAAACCAGTTGGTTTTAGGGCACTAGGTATTAAAATACCCTTACAGACTTAATAACTCGGATCTCGGACATTTTTTTTTTTTTTTTTTTACTCCATCACTATTTAGAGATGCTTCCTCCATTAAACTATAGCACGGAATATTACAAACTTTTCAATTTTAGCTCATGTCCGTATGTTTCCATGTAAGTTCATAATACCTGTCAACTGAACATATGAAGATTCATTTTAGTCAGTGTTAAGGAGAATTCACAAATTAAATAATTCAAAAGTAAATAAACAAAAATTAACTTATTTCAAATAGGTTTGAGATACGTCTCAGGAGTGGAAATTCCTTACTCGGCTATCTTTTACCAATTTCACCTTTTTAGTCAAAATAAAAACACAAATAATATTTGTAATTTTTAAAAAATTTCAATTTTTTTGTATTTTTCGAAAAATTTTGAACTAAAAATAAAAACAACATACAAACTAAAAACAAGGTATTAATCAACTAATTCCCTCCCCCAAACCTAAATGAGACATTGTCCTCAATGTCTTAAACAGTAGAAGAAGAGCTAGAAGATAATACCTGGTCAGCTGAAATTTTACAGGAAAAATTACTGATTAAGATTTATGCCCAAATTACGGTTCTTACCACAATTGCTATTTGACCATTTTTCATTAATAATTTTGGCAGAATCACCTCTAAAAACTCAAAATTTCCCCAAAATTCACCCTAAAAAATTATCACCAATCAAATCCCAACTTTGGTATTTTTCAAAAAATCCGACAGAGTCTCCCCTGAATTTTTGATTATCCAACACAACCTAAATCTATCAAATGCCACAAACAAACTCCAAATATCAAACTCAATTTCTTCGCCCCCAATTACTACGAATCAAATTCAACCATCCAACACTTCGTAATCCAATCCACAGTCAACCAATTCACAATTCAATTTTTCAATTTACCCAATTACCAAATCAATTTTTTTATCAAATCATTACCGTATTTTCAAATTCTGATTTTGGCAGTGGTGGGTTCTCTCGGCTCTGTTGGTTTTGGCTTGGATTTCTGGTCGTTGGTTGTTGGACGGCAGTGATGGTCACGGCTTCTCTTGGTTCTGGTTTGTGTGTCTCGGCTGTGGTGGGTTCGCGGCTTTGGGTTGAAGATCCGTAATGGTCGGTCTTGTGTGGTTCGGTTCAGGCGAGACAGTGGCGATGGTTGCGGCTGGGCTGATTTGTCTCAGTTTGGTTGCAGGTGATGGCTTCTGGTGTGGTTGATGATGGTGGCTTGTGACGGCGGTTGAGTCACGGCTCTGGTTTGGTTTTGTTCGGTCGTGAGTGGTTGATGAAGACGGTTTTGACTCGGCGAGGAAAGGGCTCGGTCACGGCGTCGGTGGCTGCTGAGTTTCGGTGGATTCGGCGAAGCTTGGTTCTTGGTGGCTGCTCACGGTGTGGATCTCGGCTGGCGAAGACTCGGTCATGGTGAAGAAGGTAGTGGCTCGCGGTGGTGATGGCTGGTTCGGTTCTGATGGCTGGTGGGTTTCTGGTTTTTGGTAGGTGATTGGTTGAGGATGAAGAAGATGAAGAGTGAAAGGAGATGCTGCCGCGCCCTGCTTATGTTCTGTGATTTGAGGCAGCGTCGCGACGCTGAATCTTTTTTTTTTTTTTTTTTTGGCAAAACCATGTCTTGCGACGGATAAATCCAAAGGGACGCCTCTTAGAAGTGTCTTTTTACTCGGCGTCGTCTCCTGGATCAACTTTGTATCTTCGTGATTTTGTCAAATTTTTATTTTGAAAATCCCGCTTGCACTGGCTTGCTTTGTCCTGAAAAATTCCGTTTTTATTTTTCCTGCAAAACTAACACACAAAATTAAAAAGTTCACACAAATTAAATTACAATAAAATTGCATGGGTTGCCTCCCTGCTAGCGCTAAATTTTTCGTCTTCAGCCAGACGTGACTGAAATTTATCTGTTAAGGAGGTTTCAGTGTCGTTTTGGATGTCCGATTAAAGACAATCCCGTGAGCG
The DNA here is from genome assembly GCA_019454045.1 of Zanthoxylum bungeanum. NCBI lineage: Eukaryota > Viridiplantae > Streptophyta > Magnoliopsida > Sapindales > Rutaceae > Zanthoxylum > Zanthoxylum bungeanum. The sequence goes on from SKCR01004425.1 coordinate 94,638, forward strand.
CTGCTTTTGAATGGTCTCTTCCAATAAAGTGAAAATGGCAGAAATTTTTTCTCATTCAATGCTCGTGCCACCTTTTCGCTCATTGTTGTTCCAGTGGTTCCTGCAAAGAAAGAAAGAAAATTAGGAGGTCTCGTATGGTGCTTGACTTGGAATGGAAATTTCATTCTGTCAAGCTTCTGGTTGATATCTTTGATTTGTACTCCCCAAAACAGCGATGTTTTTCCTGAATGCTCTAGATCTTTATTAAGGTCAGATTTGCTCTTCTATTTGCTCTGCTTCTTGCTCCACCTTTTCTTCGCAGATGTATTTGAAAATTTCTGCATTAAGCTCTTCATCTGTCATCTGTGAAATACATGTTTCACAATTGTCAACCTGAGGATGAAAAGAAATGTCAGATTTTAGGTCTTCATCCTCTGATCTGGTTGAAATAATTGGCTCAGGTAGATCTTCTTCAAACATTTGTGCAAATCATGCTCCAAGATCTTCATTTTGAGGATTCAGAATTCTATCCTCAATTTTTGATGCAGTTGGTACAAATATTTCAGCTTCATCTTCGTCAGAATCTGAATAATAGAAATCAAATCGAGACTTTGCCGGTTCAAGTTCCTGAACTGATTCCTCTGATTGTTGATACTGCTCAGCCTCCTCCTCTGTTGAAATGTCATTATAAAATGATTGGTACTCGAAGGCTTCATCAGTATCATCTGAGAATGGTTCTTGAGGTATATAGTTCTGGTTTTCTGTTAATTGTCTGATTTGATCTGTCATTTTCTGTATGGATTCTGTGTTACTCTGAACTTGTGCATCAAATTGAGCTGCTTGTTCTTTGAACATGTGAATCCACTGATCTTCCTCGGATGGTTCTGATTCTTGATAAGGATCGAAGGAAGATGGTGGATAAGATGAAAAATGTGGTTCTGTGTAATGTGATGGTTCTTCATACCATGAATGATCTTGATAGTTCTGCCACCCTGGATGGTAGTTGTATTCGCAATAATCGCTCGGGTGGTCACCATTACATATGTCACATATCCACATTGAATTCTGTTGAGCAAATGTAGTATTGTTTGGTTCTGGCATCCAGTGATAATCATTGGGCTCGACAACAGGCCTCAGAAAACTGGACTGTTGCTCCCAGATTTGGGGTGTATCTTCTTGTAAAGCACATAATCTTTCAATCTCCCAGTAATGTTCCATTTTTAAGTCACCTGAAATCAAAAGAAAGAAATAAAAATTACAGATAAAAATAAAGAAAATTAGATAAAAGTAAATTAGATAGCTTCAAAATTAATAACTCAAGAAATATAAGTCCCCGGCAACGGCGCCAAAAACTTGACCGGCGTAAACACACACGTATAACGCAAGCGCACGTATCGTTCAAGTAGTATAAAAATATCGATCCCACGATGACTTAATTCCTACTGTTGTTATTAATTGTTGAATCTATTTATTTACAAATATCTAATTATAGGGAGAAGAGAATGATTGTTTGATTGGTTGAAAGTGGTTTTACAAAATAAATAAATAAATAAAAAGATAAAAGAAAATACTAAGGAAAATAACAAAAGATACAAAGATCTAGGGTTGTGAATTCTTTTAATATCATTTAAAAGATGTAGTGATTATTTTATGTTTGTGTAATAAATCAGTTTACTAACCTGGAACACTAAATTATGTAAAAGCCTCTTCCGATGGTCATTACAAATACCCAGTATAACCCAATTGAACCATATTCCTATGTCAACCACATTACCTGGATTCATTAAGTCTAATTCCAATTATGATACCCCCGCCCGACAGGAGTATATTCCTATCCTGTAAGGAAATCTATTAAAGGGTTATCTATCCTCAAGGAAGATCGGGGCTATTAAGTCTAAGGCTGAAACCTAAAATCCCTATGTCTAGTTCATTTTAGATTTACCATATCAATCTTATTGGTGATCAGACAACAAGAAGCATTAAGCTTAAGACTTAATAAATAAACCTTTAAATTACCCAACTATAAAATAATCCCCTATAAACCGGTGATATTAAAAATCATCACAACCTCAGAAAACTAACACATAACTAGGACTAGTAAAAACATAAAAGTAAAAGACATAAAGTAAAAAGCTGAAAAATAAGTTACAATAAAATAAAATACTAAGGTAAAAGGAATTACTTTTACTACAACTAATTTAGATATCTCCCATAAAATAATATATAAACTTGTGATAATATTACCAACCGACCATTCTGGCGGTATCCTGATTAAGTCAAATTAAGTCCAACCAGCCATTAAGGCGGAACCAAAAATAAATTTACCAACCGACCAGTTTGGCGGTATCCTTGATTAGTCAGGTTTAAAACAGATTAAAATTAAATTACCAACCGACCAATATAGCGGTATTCCTTATTAAGTCAATATTTTAAATAGTTAATATATTATTTTTAAGGGAGATTAATCTAAATAGTAACAATAAAAGAATTACCTTTCACTCTAGCTGAAAAAGTTACTTCAACATGGTGAATAGTAAAAACTGTAAAAAGTAAAAAGTAAAAATTAAATTACTATTACAAAACGTAATTAAATTATTTACAAAACTAAAAATAAAAAAAATAAAAAATAAAAATAAAAATTCTAGAGAGAGAAATCAAGAGAGAGAAAGGTGTTAAAAAAACTGAAAATTCGCGGTCTATTTATAGCAAAATATATTACTGTTCGGGCACTGTTGGCGCGTCGCGACGCCAAGTCACCCAGCGTCGCGACGCGCAATTTGTCGACGTGGCACAATGATACGGCGACACGTAGCAAGGCGGCTAACTGTACACGCGACACGTGTCAAGGCGACTAATTCTCAATTATTGTGATGACGTCATTGATGACGTCATGCTGAGCGGCGCGCGACGTGGCGAGGCGGCTGACTGTTGACTTGTCGGCACAATAGGATTGCGACACGTGGCGACACGTGTCATGCTCTGATTGGCTGAGGCTGACGTGGCAAGTTGACTCGGTTGACTTGCTGACGTGGCTGATGATGTGGCACGACACGTGGCAAGGTTGACTTATTGACCGCTGACATGGCTGATGACGAGGCGACACGTGTCAAGTCTGAGTGTCGGCAGCATATGATGATGACACGTGTCACGGCGCATGTTAGCAGATGGGATGTGATGTTGACACGTGGCACGGCGCATTTTAGCAAAGTCAAAACTTCTCAAATTGTTGACCGTTGACCAGGCGCATGTTAGCAGATTCGGCTCACGCTGGGCGTCGCGGCGCGCAGTGTTCCAGCGTCGCGACGCGAAAAAGACGAAAATATCCCTGTTGACGCATTTTTGTCCGGTTTTGCCCCAAATTGCCTCCAGTGCTGTCCAAACTTTATTTATCTGCAAGATAACAATAAAACACCTCAAAACGTTCACAAAACTCCAGAAACTATTCAAAATATTAAGTTAAATGAGTGGGAAATAGTGATATAAATACCACTCATCAATGACGTGGCGGTGAGGTGGCAATGTTGACTTGTTGACTTGCTGACGTGGCTGATGACATGGAGATGACCTGGAGTGACACGTGGCACACATGGCGATGATGACTGTCGGCACCGTAGGATGCTGACACGTGGCGCGGCGCATGTTAGCAGATCGGCTGTAATGGTAACACGTGGCACGGCGTATTTTAGCAAAGTCAAACTTTTCTCAGATTCTGATTTGTGGACCCGGCGCACGTTAGCACTGTTCGGCGCATTTTAGACGTCGCGACGCGGAAGTCTTGGCGGCGCGACGCGCTAAAGACCAAAATATCCCTGTTGACGCATTTTTGTCCGTTTTTGCCCCAAATTACCTCCAATGCTTTCCAAACTTTATTTATCTGCAAAATAACACAAAATACATCAAAACGTTCACAAAACTCAAGAAACTATACAAAATATTAGGTTAAATGAGTGGGAAATAGTGATAGATTTACCACTCATCAACACACCCAAACCTAACTTTTGCTAGTCCTCGAGCAAAACAGAAAAAAATAACATGAAAATAAAATTAACTAAGCCACTTTCGTAGGGATCACGATTGCATTTAGCGTATGCAACAAGCCTTTAAACCCCTAGGTGTCCCTAGTGGACGAGTTGTAGTCTCGTGAGGGCTTACAGCAATGATACCCACAAACATTTTTACAAAGTAAAAAGTTAGTAAAACTAATGCACACAAAAGCAAAAAGACAAGCGAAAATAGAATAAAGATGTTAGTAACTAATCAAGTGAAACTTCTACTCCAAGTTACTAGTTGTTTTGTTTCATTCTAAATTACCGAATAAGTAAATTCTCCGATTATTTTTTACCATTCTCCATATACACAGCCAACATAATATTAATCAACTCATTTTTTCCCACAACAGTCATAAGTGCAGTTGATAAGAGAGTAATATTTTTGTCCTAAAGTCTTATCAGAATACACACCTTTTTGTAGCAATGGAGTAATTTTTCTGATTTTTTCTTTGATTTTTTCTCTATTTTTTATTATATAACAATACCTTCCGTCTATGTAACGAGCTTTGGGTCGGTGGCTCCCAAACCAGTTGGCTTTAGGGCACCAGGTGTTAAGACACCCCTACGGACTTACTATACTCAGACTTCAGATATATATTATATTTGCAGCATCTTTGATCCATGTAGCAAGCTTTGGGCTAGTGACTCCCAAACCAGTTGGTTTTAGGGCACTAGGTGTTAAAACACCCTTACAGACTTAATAACTCGGATCTCGGACGTTTTTTTTTTTTTTTTACTCCATTGCTTTTTTAAGATGCTTCCTCCAATTAAACTAGAGCACTGAATATTACAAACTTTTCAATTTAGCTCATGTCCGTATGTTACTATATATGTTGATAATATCTGTCAACTGAGCATATGAAGATCTATTTTAGTCCATTTTATGGAGAATTTTACAAATTAAATAATTCAAAAGGAAACAAACAAAAATTAACTTGTTTCGAAATAGGTTTGAGATACGTCTCAGGAGTGGAAACTCCTTACTCAGCTATCTCTTACCAATTCCACACTAGTTTTAGTCAACACAAAAAACACAAAATATTTTTGTAATTTTTGAAAAATTTTCAATTTTTTTATTTTTCGAAAAATTTTGGACTAAAAATAAAAATAACAAACAAACTAAAAACAAGGTACTGATCAACCAATTCCCTCCCCCAAACCTAAATGAGACATTGTCCCCAATGTCTTAAACAGTAAAAAGAGAGTTAAGAAAGCCGTACCTGGTTAGCTGAAATCTACAGGAAATTAAAGGTTAAGATCCAGATTAATTCGATGCATGTTACCACGATCGTCCTCAGACCAATTTATCTTTGAAAGGATAGGGTCAACTTGTGGTTCATAGGCTATGAGTTGGTCTATTAGATCCGGAGCAGTTCTGGCAGTAAAGAGGAGTTCTCTCATAGGTTTTGACACGAACCCATTTCTCCGAGCATCATCAAGAAACACACAAAGAAAATCATAAAATCCATCTACGTTAAGCAGTCCAAGCGGTTTCTGGTGTATGTTCAGGTTCGCCCACGATAGAACTATAAAAATTTCCTCCAATGTACCCAAGCCACCTGACAAAGCGATAAAAGCATCAGCACGGTTAATCATTTCTACCAGTCGTTCAGACATACCTGTACGATCAGTTCCTCTCCGTTTGATGATCCAATAAGATTTGCCTCTGCCAAGGGTTTTGGAATGATTCCCAAAACATGACTGTCTCCCTCCTGTACAGCCTTTGAAATGATCCCCATAAGTCCAAGATTGCCTCCGCCATATATTAAATGCATATTCCTTGCAGCTAAGACTCGACCCAATTCATGTGCTGCTTCTATGTATTGTGGTTTAGTACCAACACTAGTACCGCAAAACACACAGATGTTTTCAACTCGTCTTCTTGAAGTGGCTTCCATTTTATATGTATTTCTTTCTCAACTCTGGATGCCTTTAAAAGTGCAATGACGGGCTGAATTTATAGTACCTGAAAAAGGGTGAGTAATAATAGCACTAATATCTTCCAAATGATGATTGTTAGCTAAACAACAAAAGAGATCGTGAAATGTCAAAAAGTCTGGATCATGTCTACGAAAATAAAGATAATTACAATAGAAAAGTGAATCAAAGCAATAATTAAAGCAACGGAATTGTGTACGCAATACGCCACTCGCTTAGTATAAATTCATTAGGATGTGTTTCAAGATTTCATTCCTTATTCAACCATCGCTAATGATTTTTTTCTCATCTTTGATTGCCAAACACAATTCCTTATGTCTTAAAATGCTTCGTTTGTGCATTTCCCTACAAAAAAAAAAAAATTATACACAAAATTAAAAAGTTCACACAGTATATGAAAACAAATTACAACAAATTGCATGGGTTGCCTCTCTGCTAGCGCTAAATTTTACGTCTTCAGCCAGACGTGACTGAAATCCATATGTCAAGGAGGTTTCAATGTTGTTTTGGATGTCCGATTAAAGACAATCCCGTGAGCGTTGCTTTTGAAGGGTCTCTTCCAATGGTAAAGTGGCAAAAAGAGTTTTGTCTCATTCAGTGCTCATGCCACCTTTTTGCTCCTTGTTGTTCAGTGATTCCTGCAAATAAAGAAAGAAAATCAGGAGGTCTCGTATGATGCTTGACTTGGAATGGAAATTCCATTCTGTCAAGCTTCTGGTTTATATCTTTGATTTGTACTCCCCAAAACAGCGATGTTTCTCCTGAATGCTCTGGATCTTTATTAAGGTCAGACATTTGCTCTTCCATTTGCTCTGTTTCTTGCTCCACATTTTCTTCACAGATGAATTTTAAAATTTTTCTATTCAGCTCTTTATCTGTCATCTGTGAAATACATGTTTCAAAATTGTCAACCTGAGGATGTAATGATGTTTCTGACATTAGGTCTTCATCCTCTGATACGACTGGAATGGATGGTTCAGATAGATCTTCTTCAAACATCCTGGTAAAGCATGCTCCAAGATCTTCATTTTGAGGATTGAAAGTTTGATCCTCCGTTGTTGGTGCAGTTGGTACAAATAGATCAGCTTCATCCTCGTCAGAATCTGAATGATAAAAGTCAAATTGAGACTTTGCCGATTCTGGCTCCTGAACTCATACCTCTGGTTGTTGATACTGCTCAGCCTCCTCCTCTGTTGAAGTGTCATTGTGAAATGATTGGTACTCGAAAGCTTCATCAGTGTCATATGAAACTGGTTCTTGAGGTATGTAGTTCTGGTTTTCTGTGAATTGTCTCATTTGATCTGTCATCCTCTGAAAGAATTCTGATTGTCTCTGAATTTGTGTATCTAATTGAGCTTCCCGTTCTTCGAGCCAATGTATGAGCGTGTGAATCAACTGATCTTCCTCGGATGGTTTTGTTTGTTGATGAAGATCATAGATGGATGGTGGATAAGATGGATAATATGATGGTTCTTCGTACCTTGAATGATTCCAATAATTATGCCACTCTGAAAGGTATATACATTGATCGCTCGGGTGGTTACCATCACAAATTACACATCTCCCTATTTCGTTCTGTTGAGAAAATGTAGAATTGCTTGGTTCTGGCATCCAGTGATAATCATTGGGCTGGACAACAGGCCTAAGAAAACCGGACTGTTGCTCCCAGATTTGGGGTGTATCTTCTAGTAAAGCTCGTGATCTCTCAATCTCCCAATAATGTTCCATTTTTTCCCAGTTTAACCCAATTGAACCATATGTCTATGTCAACCAAATTATCTGGATTCATTAAGTTTAAGTTCCAATTATGGCTACCCCCGCCCGACAGTATATTCCTATCTTGTAAGGAAATCTATTAAAGGGTTATCTATCCTCGAGGAAGATCGTGGGCTATTGAATCTAAGGCTGAAACCTAAAATCTATGTCTAGTTCATTTTAGATTTACCAGATAAATTTTATTAATGACCAGTTAATGAAAAAGCATTAAGATTAAGACTCAATAAATAAACATTTGTATTACCCAAACTATAATTTAACCCTTATAAAACGGTGATATTGGATTTCATCACAACCCCGGATAACTAATTTAGTTACAACACATAATTAGGGCTAGTAAAACCTGAAAATAAAATACATAAAGTAAAAATGCGGTAAAGTGAATATTGACAAGAAAATTACAATAAAATAAAATGTTAAGGTAAAATGAATTACTTTTACTACTACTAATTTAGATATCTCCCATAAAATAATATATAAACTTGTGATTCTTTTTCCAACCAGCCATATAGGCGGTAACCTGATTAAGTCAAATTAAGTCCAACCAGCCATAAAGGCGGAACCAAAATTAAATTACCAACCGACCAATCTGGCGGTATCCTTTATTAGTCAGGTTTAATCAGATTAAAATGAATTACCAACCGACCAATCTGGCGGTATCCTTTTTAAGTCAATATTTTAAATAGTGAATATATTATTTTTTAAGGGAGATTAATCTAAATAGTAACAGTAAAAGAATTACCTTTCACCCTAGCTGGGGGAGTTACTTCCTCATGGTAAATAAAAACTGTAAAAAGTAAAAAGTAAAAACTATATTAACAAAACGTAATTAAAATTAATTACAAAACTAAAAACTAAAAACTAAAATTAAAAGAAAGTAGAGAGAGAAACTCTCTCTTTAGAAAGATTATAAGAGAGGAGTGGTACACTGAAATCTGAAATTTCGAGCTCTATTTATAGGGGTCGATAAGGGTCCAGCCGTCGCGACGCCAGATTAGTCGACGTGGCAGCTTCTGGTTCGTCGGTTGCAGATTCCGGATAAGGTGATAGGTGACACGTGGCGGAGTGGTTGGAACTCATTATTGTGACACGTGGCGGCTTCTGATTGGTCGCTGAGATTCTTATCCGCCACGTGTCAGATAAGGATAGGATATCCAATAATTGATGCTGACGTGGCGATGACGTAGCGGTGACGTGGCGGTGACATGGCGACACGTGGGAAAGAGACTGTCGGCACCATATAATTGCGACACATGGCAGCTTCTGATTGGCTGATGATGACGTGGCGGTGAGGTGGCAATGTTGACTTGTTGACTTGCTGACGTGGCTGATGACATGGAGATGACCTGGAGTGACACGTGGCACACATGGCGATGATGACTGTCGGCACCGTAGGATGCTGACACGTGGCACGGCGCATGTTAGCAGATCGGCTGTAATGGTGACACGTGGCACGGCGCATTTTAGCAAAGTCAAACTTTTCTCAGATTCTGATTTGTAGACCCGGCGCACGTTAGCACTGTTCGGCGCATTTTAGACGTCGCGACGCGGAAGTCTTGGCGGCGCGACGCGCTAAAGACCAAAATATCCCTGTTGACGCATTTTTGTCCGTTTTTGCCCCAAATTACCTCCAATGCTTTCCAAACTTTATTTATCTGCAAAATAACACAAAATACATCAAAACGTTCACAAAACTCAAGAAACTATACAAAATATTAGGTTAAATGAGTGGGAAATAGTGATAGATGTACCACTCATCATGGAGCTATTATTAACATTTTTTTTTTATGAAAGTTTATTGTTTTTATAATTCAATTGCATGTTTTGAAATTATATTTTCTAAATGGTCGTATGTGTTATTTTTAAACAGATTTGATTGTTTGGCTTGAATTTTCTTTTCCCTCTGTATTGGTGCTATAAACTTTCTTCCTTGCTTTTTATTTTTTATTTTTTATTTTTTATTTTTTATTTTTGGCTCAAAAGCAAATCCTCCTGTAATATTTCTTTCATAGATTCCCTGTGGATCTAAAGGAAAGCCACGAGTTTTCCTCCTGTGGAACTTTCAATTCTGGGCAATAGTCATCGTGTTAAACATTGCCAAATTCAATTCCTTTTAAATTTTATAACGTTTTCATCACAGCCTCTAGCTTCACAGGACTCTTAACATCATCTATGATATTGTTCTTTTATTTTTTTCACGAGTCATTTGGTTTGTAAATATGGTGTTGACATTGCAATTTGTGTGGAGCAACAGCCGTCGGTTCATATGCATCATAAACTGCTGAAGAGATTTTTCAATTTTATAGTTTGGATATAGAATGTAAACTTAATATAGACAGAACCAATGGTTTTTTATTTTTGAATTGTAATTAGTTGATCATTTGTCTATTTTGATATTTGAACATAATATATATTTTATGATTATAAATACAAATATTATATTTACATATATTAATGCATATGATTTTTAGTGGCGAAATTTTGCTACTGAAAATATGATGATCATCAAGATTTCGTGATCCGCTCCCGAACTTATTCCAATTTCAAGATCTTGTATCAAATTTATATTGAAATATCTACTGAACTTATTCCATTTCCAAGATCTCGGATCGAATCGATATTGATATATCGATTCGATCTGAGATCTCTTATTGAATTGCTCATTCAATGAGCATTCTCAATATTATGCCTTGAAGTCTTTAGCACGAGATTTTGAATCTCGCGTGTCTACCATTTCTCCACCAAGACATCTTGATTATATTTCGCTATAATTTCACCACTAAAATCTTTAGTGGCGAAACGAAAGTATATTTCGCCACTAATTTCGCTATTAAAAATGTTTTTTTTTTAATTGTAAAATTCTCTTTCACAAAAAAATATAATTTCTTATAGTGATAAAAACATGTTCAAATACGATATTAGGCGTGATTACACCTATTAGTATGCATGTTAATCAATGTTTGCATGCTGAGATAAGTGGATTGTCATTAAAGTCCCCTAATCTCGACGGTGATATGTGACATTATAACTTTGGAGTAATGATATCGAGATTGGAATACCCCTGATGTACACTGATGGGTTCCAAAGTGGTCCTCTTCAGAGTAATATCACTCTGGGGTCGGGGTCTAACCTCTCCGGTCAAGTCTTTGTTTCTTCAGAACTTCAGGGGTTATACTGATCTCATCTCTCACGTCTACTAGTAATATTCAATGGTATCATGACAGATGTCGTCCTTCCATTATACTTTTGTCTGCTTGCAGCATATCTATTGAGGAGACGTGTTAAAAAAAAAATTAACGCTTGGCGACATATGGCGTAGGGTGCGGGACTAAATTTAGGCACCTACAACTAGTATAAGCGTTAACAATTTGTTGATTATTTTTTCAAAAAAAAAAAAAAAAACATTAACAAGTTGTTTAGACTAACAATATTATCTTTTATAATATATATCAAATCTTAGTACAAAAATATACGGTAGTTCGATATATGCAGATACTTAGCTACGATAAGCCGACAAGACCTCGGTAAATTTTTTATTTTTTTTATTTTAGCTTTTCATATAAATATTTTTATGATTTTGGCATCTTAATTTTGTTATTTATTATTATTTTTAAATATTTATTTCTAACTCCTTTGCACATAATGCGTATATGTTTACCCAAAACTGTCGTCGAAAATACAAGCCAAGAAATTGGAAATTCGGAAAAGATAAACGTGGGACCAAACGGGGGCTTTTACAATTTCCTCCACTTGATAAAATATTCAACAAAAATAAATGCCACTTGCCACTTGTTACTTTGTTAGGCTGCATGTGATCTCTGTATTAGTTTTCGCTTTCAGACACCAATATTTTAAATTATTAAAATATTAGCTTTGGGCCATCAATAAAAGTGACAAAAGCTTGTCACGTGGTCGCAGCACATGAAAGTCCTCTTTGTCAGCTCTTATCCCCAACTTTCACACTCCCCAATAATTTACTGGCAATAAATATCCTCCATATATTTATTATTATTATTATTGTTTTTTAATGTAAGAATTTTGAAGATTTTTTAAACTTTATGAGAGGCAGAATTAGAATATGATAATAGAACATGGGAAATTAAGTGTATAAGGAGTACTATGTAACTAAATTTTTGAAATTATTTTTCCAAATATTTTTAATATAATTTTAAAACATTCTCAAACAAATTATATTCTTTAAGCTTTCTTATACAGTTTGATTCACCATAAATGTATTTTAGATTTATAGTCATTTGATTATAATAATAAAACGACACAATCTAAACTTTTTCGCTTGCAAATTTTCAGCACAAGTATGAAACCTAAATAATTCGATTTTTTTTTTTTTTGTTTATAGATTCACTCATTTTTTTTATTGCGGAAAACATAGAATAATTTCTTTTGACATGAGAGAGATAATGATATTTTTTGTAATTTTTTTTATTTTATAATTTTCTGTCAGGAAATTTTTTCCTCTAGAAGCTTACTGGAGTAAATATCATTAATATTGTTATTATAAGGTAATTTTAATTGGTGGTCTAATTAAGACTTGACATGTGTCAAGAGGGAGAGATGGTATAAAGAGGACACCCCCACTGCAAAGTCCAAGGAATCCCCCTCCCTCTAAAGAGATCCTCCATAGCAAACCACAGGGCACCATGTGAAGAATAACTGCCTCGAGAAGGACGTGCAAATCCACCAGCACACGTCATTATAAAAAATTATTGTTGTGATATTTTCTATCGTACCGTAAGTGTACAGTAATAATTTTTAGTAAAGATAAGTGAAAGAATGTCGAACCCACATAGATTGTATTCAACTCACACTAAGTACTATAATTAATAAACTAAACTTTATCTAGAAACAAATAAAAATAAATTAATATTAAAACTAAAACTAAAGAAACGAGATATCAAAACGTCTAATTAATATAATCTAAGTAGAGAGAGATTCTAGAGTTGATTTCACCTAACTATCTCATATGTATTTGTCATGTCATTCAATTCTTATTCTATTGCATTGTTTATAAGTCAATAATCCTAAGTTATTCTAACTCCTGTCCCGAGTGCCGAGTGAATATATTATCAATTACTGACTTCGATATCCCTATAAAAATCTAGTAATTAACAATTCATTACGCTTTGTGATTCTATGTTAATGACTTCAAATGAATTATAGATTCTCCCGAACTCTATAAAATTCCTAGGTTATATTCTCTAGATCCTATTCAAAATCCTCTCCCGAGTGATAGATTCTAAACATGCATCATCTCAATTTGTGGCCAACAAACAAGAAACATTAAATGTAAGAGAATATAAATAAACTGATTCAAAACTTCATAAAACTCAATTTGGCAAATAATACATAGGTTCAAGCATTAACTACATCATCCTCTAGAATAATAGAGTTAGTTCATAACCAAATAATAAAACAATGAAAATAGGATCATGAATCTAATAGAAATCACTAGAGTTAAAGAAAAAAACTAGAAGATTAAACCCGAATCGAATCTCTTCGTCTTCGGACGTCACCGCCTTCGTTTCTTCTTGTCGCTCTTTAATCTTCTTCCTTGGATCTCTCTAAAATATGTGTTTTGATCCTTGAGTTGTGTATTAGTCTCCTTCTCTAGAGTTTTGGACGAGCTTCTATCGCAGCGTAAAATATCAATTTCTGATGTTTCTAGGCTTCTATCGCAGCGTCGTGACGCCGAAATTAGCGTCGTGGCGCCTAACTCTTTGGAAATATGTATGGTGATGTTGTCTGGGCGTCGCGACACTAGGCCAAAATTTCAAGATTGTGTTTTTTGCGTATTTTGCTCTCCCGCGTGCTTCCGATGCGTTCGTAAGGTCCCAAAACAAGTCCATTTTGCATGTTCCAATGCTTCCTACCAATAAAACATAAAAGAAACTACAAAATACATTAAATGATACAGACCCTAACAAAATATAAGCTAAGAATGCGGAAATATATAAGTAGGTATAAACCGAACTTATCAACTATTCATTTTTTAAGGAATTTTCCGTCGATAATTACTGACAAATCATCGATAAACACATGTATCGACATAAATTTTCCATCAGTAAAAACCTTGTTGGTAATCATTTTACTGACAAAAATAATTTCTATCGATAATTACTAACAGAAATTCTGTGCTAAATTATACCATTATCATCGGCAATTGATTGATAAAATGCCAGTTATCTACCAACAAAATTTTGTGACGGTATTCCGTTAGTACTTATATTATTATTTTGTTGGAAAATAAAAGGATAGATTGAGTTTTGACAGGGATTGCAGAGAGAACAGAGATGATAACAGAGTTGAAGAAATGAGATTTTACTAAATGGAAATTAAGACTTAATTGAATTGCTTTCAAATGATAAAGTGCAGTAAAGAAAGCACTACTGTCTAATTCTAATCCACTAACTTACTGCATATAAACTGAAAAAATAAATGGGATATGGCCTACATGAAAGTAGGAATTAACTTGCCATGATCTAACATGGCTTGAGTGGGTAGTTTTGAATTATCCATTAACAATTTTTATAAGAAAAAAAATATATATATATATCGGTAGTAAAGAACATGTGCTCAAATGGAGCTTAAATTGTGTGCAAATGTAACTATTTTGAAGACGATTGAACAAATGGGAGAGGTTAAATCATCTTGTTCTAAAATTGCATATTCAGATCCGTAATTTTTATAAAATTTGACTTGACCATCGAAATGTGTTGTCAGACTCAGTACTGTCTCTTAACATAATTTGTTTTTGTTCACAGCCTCCCTCCGTGTCTCAAGATTCCTGGAAGCCCTTGCTGAAAGCTAGATTTTCTCCATAAGATGGCTCCTCTAAGAAGACTATCCTCACTAACATTATCATTTGTTTTGCTCAGGACGGATTAGGTCCAAAAACAAAAAGCAACAATTATATTATGATACCAAATAAACAAACAACATATGCATCAAGGAAGGGAGATGATGATAGTTAGCATAATAATTTCTTACACAATTTTTCTGATAAACTACCAACACCCCCAAAGGTTTGCTCAAATATAAAACGTAAACCATTTTGATTTAAAAAATAGTAACATAAATTCTTTTTTGACAATTATACCCATATTGATTATAGTTTAATCAATATAGTCAAAGTTTGTGATTATCTAAAAATGAGATTATGTGACTAAAAAAAGATTTGTGTGACTATTTTTGAAGTCGACCGAGTCTTTATATAAATTAGAATAAAGTTTGAGGTTGTTTGTAGATTTTTCACTTTAGATTATTTAGGCCCGTTGATGATGCCAATGGCAAGCATTTAGATATATATGGGACCACGTGAATGTATTATAATGAATATTTTATAGGATGATATTAAACAATACCTTAAATCAAGGATTTTGGTTTGAACACATCACCATCAATCAATTTGCTAACCTAATTTTGCAATATTCAAATAAAACCTTCCACAAAAGACAGAGATAAAAAGTTCATAACAGTTAATTTTGATTTTACCAAGCATAGATACACTCAAAATTAACACTCATATAAAGAGTGATTAATTTGTACATTAACCCAAAACCATAGATCAAAAACCCACAAAACCTTAACTTTAACACATGTACAGCCATAAAAGGCTCAGTGTTTTTCAGCAAAACGATTGATTAAAGAAAGGGCATTGCTAGTGACCTGAGCAACATTAACAACCTGAGCCCTGACCGAAGACTTAACCTTACCCTCCAAGGCCTTGCCACCGAACCCATCAACACAAGTGTTCTCATCAGTCAAAGCAGCACTAACCCATGTCTCAACATTGCTCATGTGCCACACAAAGTCCTGACCCTTGGCTTGACCCATGTGGTTCAATTCCTGAACCGCCTTGCTAAGCCGGTCCACGGTATCACCCATCTCCTCCAAGCAGTCAGCAATTGCCTCATACTCTCTATGCTTCAGGTTCCTGAACTTTCTCAATTTGGTCACAAATGACTTTGCGGATTGGGCCCTGGAGAGGCTCACTGTCAAGGACGTGAGAGCCAGTTGCCTGGGGCTTTGTTGAATTGATGTAGCGTAAGCTGAGAGAGACTGGACACATAGTGCTGGATATGTTGTTGGTTTGCAAGAGCTTTTAATAAAGCTTGTGTCACTAATCCTGGAAGCTGTGGCCAAGCTAATGATGTATAAAAGAGAGAGCAAAAGGGTAAGAGATGCAATTTTCGCCATGTTTTGAGAGATACCCAATCCTTTACTGACAAGGTTATGGATTTATAGAGGGCGTGTGAGTACTATTAAGGGCATTTTGGGCATTAAGTTTTACAAAAAAGAAATGGACCAATAAGATAAGCATAGGGACAAACAAGGGGGGTATCTTTCATCAATACAATGAAATTGTAAGCACATGATGATGGTATACTGATTAATTTCAACATTTAATATTTCGTAAAATTGCTGGCTTTTTGCTACCGACATCGCTACTTGAGTACGAGTCCAACTAATTTGGACCCACCTCTTTGATTTTTATACAAAGTAGGGGGACAAAATCTTGTGTATTATTGGGATCTAATGCTTTCATTGAGCGGAGACAAATTGGCAACTTAATTAAATTTATAATTTCATACTGCGAGGGTCGTACAGGCGCTTCATTTGATATCCTCCAATTTTATCTTAAATAAAGGCCTCTCGAATCTATAAAAAAAATTTGATTTTTAGTGTATAATATGATAATATAATTTTTATCATTTATCATTAAAATTCAATTTTAAAAACTCACCTAAAATTAGGGGTACGCACGGTTAGGTATGATTAAAAAAAATTGTAATTATAATTATTCAATTTTTTTTTTAAAAAATAAATGTATGATTTTTTTATTAAAAAAAAATTAATTATTTTTATTTATCATTTTTAAAATTTTTTTTAATAATAAAAATTTAAAATTTTAAAAAATTAATAACATTCCCTAAATCTAACATTTACTTAAATTTTTTGATACTATAACTCTTCTAATCATCACAACTACACCAATAATTTTTTTCATAAGATATTATCATCATTTAAATGATTTAAAATGTAGGAAAATAAAAAATAATAACTAAAGCAAAAAATCATAAATATTTCATGAAATTAATAATCGCTAATGTAATAATTATAATTATAAAATAATTACATAATATGATTAGATTTTAAAATTTTCAATAAATTAAATTATTCAATTAATTCGGTTCAGTTTAGTTCTGTTTTTTGAGTTAAAAAATTATTCTAAATCGGTTCGATTCAGTTTTTTAATTAAAAATATCGAACAATTATTTAAAAAAAATTGTCAATTTAGTTCAATTTTTTGATTTTTTTTGATTTTAGTTATTTTTTTATCCATCCCTACCTAAAATCCCATTAAATTTAAGATACCTTAAGACCGTTACTATTTCCGACCATGGCATAATCATTAATTAACATGGTTACGAATTTTAAGATTAATTGTTGAAAATATAATTGCATTGCTTTGTACTTAATTGACTTTTGGAACCTTTTTTGGCTCCCATTTCTCTATTGTGAACACTAGAGTCTCCATTTCGCATTCAAAAATCGGCTGCATATCGAAGGGAGGAAAATATAACACAATGGAAACGCACCTAGAATACCACAGTTGACGTTAGGTTAAAATGAATAAAAGAATTATTATGTTGTTTTATAAATACAAATAAATCAACCATAACCAACTGCCACGATAATTATCACTTATCACTGAAAATCTGTACATGTTATCTATTTTAGTTATTGTTGACGGCTGATTTTGGTCTCAGGGTAATATGAGAATATTACTCCCGAGACAATCCCCCCTCAATAGTGAATTTGTTTGGTTTATGGGAGACCAAAAGCAAACTTAGCAAAAGACAGATAAATACGCCAATCGACGAAGAGATTTAACGTGGTTCGGCGGATCTTGGTCCGACCTACGTCCACGGGCGCAAAGAGGATGATACTTTTATTACTCAAACACACTTCTCAGCTCTGCTTCTTGTTTTTTACAAGTCTGATGGTAATGATTCTGATGATCCTTTACACACACTCTACCATCCTATTTATAATAACAGAGAAATCAGATTCTTTCTAGCATAAGGATTCCCAGTTGAAATAATCTCATTTTCCTATGAGGATTCCTAATCCGAAACTGACTTCACTTTATTTATCCTATCAGGACACTGACTTATCAGTTTCCATGTGAAAGTATGATAATTTTATCCATTTTCCCCGTAGAAATAGGATGTCTTTATCTTCTGGGCATGCTTCGCCATCTGGTCGGTCTAGACATGGTCGGTCATCATGGACTTCTGAGCTGAGAATGCTGTCGCCGAACTGATAGTGCCCGGTCACCCGGTCTCAAGTGGTCGGTCTCTTATTAATGTGGTCAGGTCGGCATTTAATGATTTCAACCAAGATGGGAATTACCCCTTTTACCCTTGCCATGCTGCTTAACTGTCATAGGGTCTTTTTACACCGCCAACATCTGTCCCCTAGTTCTTGGTTCAACGAGTATGCGAGTTGGTGCCGGGAACTATAAAAGGAGTAGTTTTACTGGCGTGCTACCATAATGTCCTCGGTTCCGAATGTAGTGCTCGGCTTTGACTCCTTTCCCTTGTCAAAATAAAACCTTTCACCGCCTTTTCGGCCACTTCTTTCTCGAGACGCGTAGTCGTCACATCTGCTATAAATGCCCATCAAATCACCTTTTAGGGTTTTACCCCCAACCAGACACTTGTCGAGCATCTGTCTGTTTCCCGCCAAAAGTGAACAAGATCAACCGTCCGCTGCTAGCACCTAAATGCTTTCGATCTCACTCGTTCATTCATCTCTATTGAATTGCTTCCGAGGTCGACACCTGGCGTACATCCAAGACCCCATTATGATCCGACGGTTGGAACTGTTCCGACGTTTTACTATGAGAAGGTGAACCGATAACTTTGTGTATGTTTGGCAAAACTTTGTCTTCTTCAAAACTTCCTTCTTTTCGACTACGATACGTCCGATTCGGTTTTTTGCCAAAGCTTCTCAACGCATCTTCCATTTTACGAGCAGAGATCAAGTAAGTTTTCCGAACGACCTTCTTCATCATTTTTTTTTGCTTGCTGTGTTTGTTGTTGTTGTTTTTTTTTTTTTTTTTTTTTTTTTTTGCTAGGGGAGATTCATGGTTTTAATGGATGTTGCTAGGGCACTCTTGAGCTTTATAGGTCTAGTTTTTGCTGGGTACTTTTAGGATAGCTGCGAGGTCCTGTTTGTTTCCAGAAATACGGCTGTAGACTGACCTTCCCCATTTTTATTTTTTCGGATGCCAAGGATGTCTGACGACAGTTCTTCCCCTGAAAACCCTGTTAAACCCTTGACTCCCCTTGCTGAAGAGATTTCGTCGGGCTCGGGGGCACCCAGCGTGGAAGACCTCGACACCACCCCCACCCCTTCTGAAATCGAACAAGATACTTACCATCAGAGGGTTCCTCGGAAGGATCTGGAGCCCGGTGATTTTGATAGCTCGGCTCTGGACATGGATCGGCCTTCCAAGATAATCGAGGATGATCTAGCACTTCTTCGACAATGATATGACATCCCGATAGATATTGCTCTTGAGGTCCCTCTCCTATGTGATCGTGCCAGTCAGCCCGACGATGGTTCTGTGGCCCTTCTTCCAGCTTTCTTTGAGTGTGGGCTTCGGCTGCCAATTCAACCCTACTTCGCCTGGATGCTGGCCGAGATGGAGATTGCCCCCTGTCAATTGAGTCTAAACAGCTGGAGGATCTTGGCCGATTTGTATGTAGTTTGGCATCGGGCGGGGCTTGGCGAACCTTCTTTTGAAGAAGTGAAGAGGTTATACCGGTTGAAGGCCAACCCAAAGACTTACCATGGTTGGTACTACCTTTCTTCCTATGCCGACTCGTCAAATGTTGTCCGCAAACTCCCTGACTCTAACAAGAATTTCAAAGATCTTTGGTTCTGGGCCACTGGAGATTGGGGACGGGCCCTGAGATCGTGTGAAGAGGAGATCATGGTCCCGGACATCTTCAGAGCGGGAGGTCAGGAGTTTGACCTTTAGTTTTCCTGCCCTTAGTTTTTATGCTTGGATTCTCACCCCTTTTTTTCTATTCCTCCTAGCTTGTTGGAGGGATGCTCTCAAGGTCTCCCGCCAGGTCCGGAAACGGGTAGGCTGCGCTTGGCGATATGCTGCCCATTGGAGGGAGTTGGTAAATGATACGGCTTTTTCCGAATCGGGACTTGTTCGGGCCGTTCCTCCCAAGATCCCGGGTCGGATAGGTAGATTCCTATTGATCTTCCAGCTAACTCCCACGCTTATCTGGCATGTTTGATGTTGTCGCTTTTTTTTTTTTTTATACTCAGGCCCTGTACCCTTCTTTTGCCTTTGCTTTTGCAGGTATGTCGAAGAGACCAAAATACCTTGATCGGTTGACTGGTGCTGCGAAGAAAAAACTAGCCCTGATGGAGCCGGTACTTCTCGGAAACAGCCTGAAACTTCTGAGGCTGGAAAGGTGGTTGAAGAGATGGAGCGTCCGAGCTCTCAAGGTCTGTCTTCGCCTTCCGGGGCGCCTTTGATGGGTGCTGCCCGCCCTGGTAATCCTCCAAGGTCTTCTAGAAGAAGGAAGCGTCTGTTTGGTGCTGTGGACCCAATACTAAGTCGGGAGTTGGAGGAGGAGCGGGCTCAGAACAAGGAGACTCCTGCTCGGCAGGAGAGGAGGTCGTCGGGGGTTATTTCTAAGAAGCAGAAAGGTTTTGTGATCCTTGGCGTTGACGACCTCGGGAAGGATATTAGGGAAGCTACTTCTCATCTGGTGCCGGCTTTCAATGAGCTGGCCGAGGCCATACCTCCAGAGAAGATTCCGGGGTACGAGGACCTTTCCCTCGAGGAGGTGGTTGCGGAGCTATGTTCTCAGATGGCTAAGGTTGTGTTACTTTCCCTCATTCCTGCTATGTCTTCCTGACTTAGTTTATTTTCTGATTCTTTTGTTTCTTCTTGGCAGGCAAACTACCTTACGGCCAAGAATAATGACCTCTTTTTGAGCCTTTTGTCCGAGGGCGGCCAAGCTCAGAGGCTCCAAAATCAGCTTTCCGAAGTGGAGACCAAGCTGGATAATGCGGAGGAGACGATAAAGAATCATGAGATAGCCACGGCCGAGGCCATCAGTACAAACAAAGCTTTAAGGGCCGCTGCTTCTTTGGAGAGAAAAAATGTCGATGCTGCTAAAGAGGATTTGAAAGCTGCTCAGGCCGAGATTAGGGTCTTGCTGGTGGAGGTGTGCAGTGAACAATTTAAAGTGCGGGCCAAGGATGAAGAATTGGCGAGGCTTCGTGATGAGCTTAAGAGGAAATAGGCTGAGTTGGAGGCCGAGAGGGATGTAATCCGCCTTGAAGGGGTCGGTGACTGTGCTGAGATTATACCAATGGTGTTTCCCGACCTGGACATGGGGCCAATCCATGTAGCCATTCGTTTTTGCAAAGGGGAAATGTCCGAGGAGGAGTTTCAGAAGTGGCTGCCCGTTTCCCCCGAGGAGGTGATGGATCCCGACCCAATTTCGATTGCCCCGGTCCTCCCAGCTCCTCAAGAAGACCGACCTGATGCCCCTGCCATAGAAGAGATCCGGCCTGAGGTTATTCCTGCCCATGAAATTATACTTGTCGAGGCCTCTTCGTTTGCCGAAGTGGAAGCTGATGTCCCTTGTCCTGAGGCCGAGCCGAGCCATCCGCCATCCGCCATCGTTTTCTTTTCTTGTGATAAACTTTTCCCATCCGCAACTTAAGCAATTAAATATATGTTTCATGTGTTTCTTCTGTCTTTCATAATCTGTTCTGAATGTTTTCCTCCACATGCCTATTCGAGACCTGCCTGTGAGCCGACCCCGAGCTGAGAGAAATACTTGGTCCTGGGGGGATGTTCCGTCCCCAGTCTGGGCTGATAGACTCGGTGGGACTTTAACCCGACCCCGAGCTGAGAGAGGTATTTGGACCTGGGGGAATGACGCCTCCCCAGTCCAAAAGTGTTGACTTGGTGGGACGTAACCCGACCCCGAGCCAGTGGTACAAAGAGGTCTCGGTGGAATGAAATCCAGCCCCGAGCCGATTAATCAAGAGGCCTCGGTGGAACGAATCCAGCCCCGAGCCGATTAATCAATTGGCCTCGGCGAAACGAATCCAGCCCCGAGCCGATTAATCAAGTGGCCTTGGCGAACGAATCCAGCCCCGAGCTGATTAATCAGGTGGGACTTATTCAGAAGGGAAGTGAATCAACCTTTTGAAGCCCTACTGAGTCCGGCACGGGCGCCCCTACCAGACCAGCGGAAAACGAAAAACAAAACTCTGAAAAATAAAATTAAAGGGCGGGGGCGACTTAGTGCTTGTCCCGAATAAAAACATTTCGCAAGTATAAACAACAATACAGATGCCTCAAAACAGCGTCCTGCCCGAGGTCTCCAAAACACAATTCTGAATCTTTCAATTCAGTGTCCCGGCGAACCAGGATTTGGATCAGACAGCGTTTTAAAATGGTAAGGGAACATCCTCTATACTTCAGATCACTGTGGAGCCTGTGTATTTGTGCGAGGGCTGCTCCTTACAGCGCTGGAGCAGGCACACGCCACAGAGGCACAACGCCTCCCCGTGCTGCGCCTCTCTTGGATCCAAATGATGAATGGATCAAAGAGTGTCGGGATACTAAGGGCACATTCCTCCTTAGGTCCGATATCACTGGAGCTAGCAATCGTCACGGGGGCATCATCACTCCCCGTGCTATGCTTTCTCACGGATCCATTACATCGAGTAAGTGAGGATCAAAGAGTGTTCGACACATTAAGGGCATATTCCTCCTTATGTTCGGTAACACTGGAGCAAGCAATCGCCACGGGGGTATCATCTCTCCCCGTGCTATGCTTCTCACGGATCCTATGCATCGAAGTCCCTGAATATTCTGAGGACCCCGAGCTTGAGAGACATTTGGTTCTGGGGGAATGTTCCGTCCCCAGGCCAATAAGCATGACTCGGTGGGACGTAACCCGACCCCGAGCCGAATAGTCAAGTGGCCTCGGCGGAACAAGACCGAGCGATCAGCGCCTCCGAACGATCCAGCCTCCGATTATCGAAGCGGCCTCGGCGGAACGAAATCCAGCCCCGAACCGATTATCGAATGGCCTCGGCGGAACGTAATCTAGCCCCGAGCCGATTATCGAAGCGGTCTCGGCGGAACGTAATCGAGCCCCGAGCCGAATAGTGAAGTGGCCTTGGTGCCAACTGTTTTTTGTAGTGGGCGTCGAGTATGTCCCCCATTTTTGTATATGGCTTTTAACTTTGTTTTAAGAAAGCGGATGAACAAATTTTTCTTTTGAAAAGAGAAGGTTTTATTCATGTTCGGGGACATATTGCCCTTCTTACAGCTCTTCTGCGGGATTTTTCGAGAAAAAGCTTTACGTTGGAGTTCCCACCTCTTGTTGGGTTGCTGCAAAAAAGAAAAAGTAGTCTACTGAAAGTATCTTCTCAACATCTCGGCATTCCAGGGTTTCCTTATTCGCGTGCCGTCCAGCTGTTCTAAAATGTAGACCTCTGGCTTTACTATTTCTGCAATTTTATAGGGTGCTTCCCATTTGGCGCCTAGCGAGCCTTCCTCTGGTCTTCGAGTATTTAGTGTGACTCTTCTTAATACCAAGTCGCTTGGGAGGAAGGTGCGGGTTCGCACCTTTTTGTTATAAAAGCGGGTCATTCTTTGTTGGTAGATTGATGTCTTCATTGCTGACCTTTCTCTTTTTTCTTCGATCAGGTCGAGGTGGCTTCTGATAAGCTCTTCATTCTGCTCTTTCTCATAATGCTGGACCCTGTGGGTAGCTACTCCGATTTCGGCTGGTATAACGGCTTCGCATCCGTAGGCTAAGGAAAACGGAGTCTCTCCTGTGGAATTTTTGTAGGTCGTCCGATGTGCCCATAGCACTTCTGGTAGCTCCTCGACCCATAAGCCTTTGCTGGATCCGAGCCGAGCTTTGAGATTTGCTTTGATGATTTTGTTCGTGGCTTCGACCTGCCCGTTTGACTTGGGATGGGCTGGTGAGGCGAATCTCAAGGCGATCTGGAGGTCTTCACAGAGTTTCCTGAAGCCTTTGCTGTCGAACTGCTTTCCATTGTCGGTGATGATGGCTTGAGGGATGCCGAACCGGCAGATGATATTTTTCTTCAGAAATCCCGTAGCCCTTTTCTCTGTGATGGTGGAAAGGGGTTCGGCTTCCACCCATTTGGTGAAATAGTCTATGGCCACGATGGCGTATTTTGCCTGTCCTCGACCCCGCGGCATTGGTCCGATGATGTCTAGCCCCCATTGGGCGAACGGCCAGGGACTGAGCAGGGTAGCTAACTTTTCTGCTGGCTGGTGGTGAATATTGGCATTCTTCTGGCACCCATCGCATTTTCGGGCCACTTTCATGCCGTCCTGATGCAGTCGGCCAGTAGAATCCCTGTTTTAAAGCTTTGACAGCAATTGACTGCCCCCCGGCGTGACTTCCACAGATGCCTGCATGTATCTCTCTGAGTACGTAATCCGCTTCTTCTTCCGCTAAACATCTTAAGAGAGGTACTGAGTAGCCTCTTCGGTAAAGCACCCCGTCGATTAGGGAAAATTTGGTGCTTTTGTACTTTAACTTTCTGGCCTCCTTTTGTCCTCGGGCGTTACTCCTGCTTCCAGGTATCTCCTAATTGGCCGCATCCACGAGGTTTCGCCTTCTTTGCTTAGTATTTCTACTTCGAGCTCCCCTATGCTTTTCTCCCGGAGGCAGATGATAGGGATTACTCTGGGGTTTTCTTCTTTTGTTGAGGATGCGAGCCGTGCCAAGGAGTCTGCCTCATAGTTTTTTTCTCGATTAATTTGCTCGAAGTGTACGTTCCCCATCTTTTCCGCCAACTTTCTTACCTCAGTTAAGTAGGCCATCATGTTTGGCTCTCGGGCTTGAAACTCCCCCTTTAGCTGTTGAATTGCCAACTGCGAGTCACTTTTTACTACTACGTCACGGACTCCCATCACCGTGCATAGTCTTAATCCGGCCAGGATTGCCTCGTACTCTGCTTCATTGTTCGTAGCCTCGAAGGCGAATCTTATGGCGAGTAATACTTCTTCTCCTTTATCGTTTTTTAGCACGATTCCTGCTCCATTGCCCTGCGAGCTGGCGGACCCGTCTACAGACATCTCCCATTTGTCTTCCTTTACAGTCATGACCTGGGGTTCGGTGAATTCGGCGACGAAGTCTGCTAGGGCTTGCCCTTTTATCGCTGCTCTCGGGAGGTAAGAGATGTCGTATTCACTCAGTTCTACTGACCATTTCATTAACCGGCCGGAGACATCTGGCTTCTGCAGGATCTGTCTTAGAGGGTAGTCGGTGTAGACACCGATAGGATGGGCCTGGAAATAAGGTCGCAGTTTCCGGGCTGCAGTGACTAGTGATAAGGCAATCAGTTCATGTACTGGATACCGGGTCTCGGTGTCTATCAGAGCTTTGCTGGTGTAATACACTGGCTTTTGGACCCTGTCGGCCTCTTGTACTAGTACCGAACTTACTGCGTGTTTTGAGACAGCCAAGTATAAGTACAAGGTTTCTCCTGGGAGCGGTTTTGCTAGGAGTGGGGGCTGCGTTAAATATTGTTTTAACTGCAGGAAGGCCTCCTCGCATTCCGGCGTCCAGTCGATTTCCTTTTTTGCTTCTTGATGACGTTGAAGAAAGGGTGGCATTTGTCAGTTGCTCGGGAAATGAATCGGTTGAGCGCGGCCATCCTGCCGGTCAGGCTTTGTACTTCTTTTACTGTCCTGGGGGATTTTAAGTCCAATACAGCTTGGATCTTCTGTGGATTTGCTTCTATGCCTCGGGAGCTTACCATGTAGCCTAAAAATTTTCCCGAGGCCACCCCGAAAGCACATTTTTCCGGGTTGAGCTTTAAATTGTGTTTCCTCAGTAGCTCAAAAGTTTTCTTCAGGTCGGTAACATGACATCTCGGTTCTTCAGACATTGTTATCATGTCGTCGACGTATACCAGCATTGACGTGCCGATGAGTGGCTTGAAAATTCTGTTCACTAACCTCTGAAAAGTTGCCCCTGCATTCTTTAGTCCGAAGGGCATCACTTTATAACAATAAAGCCCTTGATCGGTGATAAAAGTTGTTTTCTCTTCGTCTGTCGGATGCATCTTGACCTGGTTGTATCCTGAGAAGGCGTCCATGAAGCTTAGCAATCCTTGGCAGGCTGTTGCATCTACCAGCCGATCTATGTTTGGTAGAGGGAAGCTGTCCTTTGGGCATGCTTTGTTGAGGTCGGTAAAATCTACACACATCCTCCATTTTCCATTGGGTTTTTTCACTAGCACTACGTTTGATACCCACTCCGGGTATTTTACTTCTCTGATGAAACCGGCTTTTAATAATTTTTCCACCTCGGTGGCCACTGTTTTGCTCCGTTCTTGATTGAAGTTTCTTCTTTTTTGTTTAACCGGTTTGCGCGCAGGGTTTACTGCTAGGCGGTGGTTGATGAATTTTGGATCAATCCCGGGCATGTCGTTATGTCCCCATGCGAAGATGTCCGGATACTCTTTCAGACATTCTAGTAGGCTTTGTCTCAGGGTCTTGTCCAAGCCTCCCCATATCTTTATGTTTTTTCCCGGTCCGAAGAGTTCTATCCCTTCTAATTCCTCAGCCGCCGCTAGCCGGGCTATTCTGTTTGGCCGAGGACTAGGATCTCCACTGGCTTTTCCTCCGTCTTCATTCCTTTGCCGTTTTTTGGTACCCTCCTCAATGCAGAGGGTTTCTCGTGAGAGAGTTGCAAAGCAGCTGCGGGCTGCCTTCTGACTTCCGCATGCGATCCCGATCCCTTCCCGGGTGGGGAATTTCAGTTTCAAGTGATAGCAAGACATTGCGGCCTTTGTCTTCATCATGAAAGGCCGACCAACGATGACTTGGTAGCTGTTCATGCAGTCCACTACGGTGAAATTTATCATGATTGTCCGAGTTCGGGGATGAGTCCCGATTGTTACTGCTAACTGTATCCTCCCTAACGGGACGACCGTCGAGCCCCCGAAGCGTATATATTGGGGTGATATCGTTGGCCAGAGCCGCATACTCTACTTCAAGGCTGTCCAGGGCCTCTTTAGAGATTATGTCTACCGCACTCCCGGGGTCCACCAGGATTCTGTTTACCTCGGAGCCGCCGATTACTGCCTTGATAATTAACGCATCGTCGTGGGGGAAGCTTACCCCTTGGGCGTCCTCGTCGGTGAACATTATTGGTACCGACCGCCCACCTTGTAATCCCGGGGCCTGTTTTGTTTCTAGCACGTCTGACCCCCGAGCTCTGCTATAGTTTTTCCTCGACCGATTAGAATCTCCGGCCAGGGTTTTCCCTCCTGCGATGATATTTATCTGTCGGTCATGCGCCCTCTGCCTAGCCGTCATCACTTCATGATCAATAAATTTATTTAAATATCCATTCCTCGCCAGGTCTTCCATCTGTTCCCGTAAATCTTTGCACCTATCTGTCGCCAGGGGAATCTCCTGAGGTCAGGTTCTATTGAGAGACCTTTTCCCTGGATCTCCATGACGATTTGCCCCAGCGGCTTTTTCAGAGGAATGTACGCATCTTCCCTGAAGACATGGTTTACTTGGGTCGGGGCTCCTCTTTTCTGGTTGTTCGAGGTATCGGCTTGAATTCCTTGTGTTTGGGGGTGGTTTTTTGGGCTCCCTGTCTGCTCGTCGGGGGGCCTCTGCCCTTATCGTCCTCTCTCTGATGGTCGTCCCTCTCCGGGAGATTTTTTCTCGTTTTCTAACGAGACGAACTTCCGGGCTACCTCCAGAGCGGTTGCATAGTCTGGGGTGCCTTGGATCCTTAGGTGGGTCCATAGTCTTCCGACTTTTAAGGCTCCCTTCAGGCTTTCCAAGGCCTCGGGAGACTCATACCCCCCGACTTCGAGCACCATGTTATGATACCTCTAAATATAGGTTTTTAGGGGCTCGTCGTCTCCCTACTTCATGAGTCTTAACTCTCCGATTGTCTTTTAGGGGCGCAGGCCCCTTTGAAGTGTCGTACGAACGACTTTCTGAGTTGTGCAAAGCTACCGATGCTCCATGGGGCTAGACTTCTATACCATAGAATGGCGGATCCACCCAAGGTTAGGGGGAATACCTTGCACACGGCGTCCGCTCCCTCACTCATTGGACCTCCATCAATAGTACAAAGCTCTCAATATGGGATTTTGGATCGGTATGGCCTTTGTAGGGCGTCATGTTGAACCTTTTCGGGAATTTTGCTGATTTTATTTCTTCTGTGAGGGGAGATTCCTCTTTGTCATCCCGGGCGCCTCTTGTATCTGTTTTGAGGCCTGCCCCCCACTTGGCCATCTCTTTCTTTAACCAAGATTTTACCTCGCTATTTGGACCGCCATGTCGTCTTCTGCGCTCTTCTTCATGTCTGTTGCCATGGGTGCGGTGTTCCTCACGCCTTGGGATCTCCCGAACAGTCTCGTCGTACTCTGTGCCTCCTCTTCTTGTGTAGCGGAGACTATCATAAGAGGAATCTGTCGAACGTCTCTCTTCTTCTTCTTCCCCATGTGTCCTCTGCTTGTGAATCTTTTTCCGCAACTATGGATTTTATCCCGTAAGGCCCCCTCCTCCTAGGTCCATCGTCCTCACTTGTATCCACAACCCTCTTTCCATCTGCTATCTCTCCTCTTCTTTGATTAGCTCTGTTTTCAGGCTTCTCGCGTTCCCCCCTTCCATTCTCTCCAGTCGGTCCATCATGGTTTTTAGGAGGGCCTGACTATCCTCCCTGTCCTTCCTTATGCTTTCTTCTATCTTCTTCATCCAATCTGTGGCCGGATTCCCCGACGATTGGTGATTTCCGCCTTCTGCCATCGTCTTACTACGCGAACCGCTTTTTGTTGAGTTCCCCACAGACGGCGCCAACTGTTGACGGCTGATTTTGGTCTCAGGGCAATATGGGAATATTACTCCCGAGACAATCCTCCCTCAATAGTGAATTTGTTTGGTTATGGGGGACCAAAAAAAACTTAGCAAAAGACAGAATAATACGCCAATCGACAAAGAGATTTAACGTGGTTCGGCGGATCTTGGTCCGACCTACGTCCACGGGCGCAAAAAGGATGATACTTTTATTACTCAAACACGCTTCTCAGCTCTGCTTCTTGTTTTTTACAAGTCTGATGGTAATGATTCTGATGATCCTTTACACACACTCTACCCTCCTATTTATAATAACAGAGAAATCAGATTCTTTCTAGCATAAGGATTCCAGTTGAAACAATCTCCTTTTTCCTATGAGGATTCCTAATCCGAAACTGACTTCACTTTATTTATCCTATCAGGACACTGACTTATCAGTTTCCGTGTGAAAGTAGGATAATTTTATCCATTTTCCCCGTAGAAATAGGATGTCTTATCTTCTGGGCATGCTTCGCCATCTGGTCGGTCTAGACATGGTCGGTCATCATGGGCTTCTGAGCTGAGAATGCTGTCGCCGAAGTGATAGTGCCCGGTCACCCGGTCTCAAGTGGTCGGTCTCTTATTAATGTGGTCGGGTCGGCATTTAATGATTTCGACCAAGATGGGAATTACCCCTTTTACCCTTGCCATGCTGCTTAACTGTCATATGGTCTTTTTACACCGCCAACAAGTTATATTTAGTTTTGTTGGAATGTTCGTTTCTGACTGTACGCAACTGTACCGATATTATCAACATCAGAAACTTTCGTTTGCTATAAATTTACAATCAATATTTTTAGATCTAATGTAAATTTTTTTTTAAGATTGGTTAATCACTTAATATCAAATAATTTTCAACACAATGAACATAGGAATTGTTCCAGTGATATGATCCGAATTTAATATTTATAAGGCTAAAGGATACATTGATCAAATTCTTTGAGATATCTTCATCAAATCAGATTCAAAAGCAAGTCAATTAATACAAGGCGAATGGAATGGGCTTCGTTACTAGGTCTAGGTGTGTGCTACCATATCTAGTGGGCTTTATTTATTTTATTTGGTTGTAAAATGGGCGGGAGTATTGCAGTGTAATATTTATATTACACTGATATATCTTTACAAACTTTATATTTTACCAGAAGATCTAATATTTTATTATTATAACTTTATAAAAAAATTGTATTTTACTACAATAATAAAATATTACACTTTAGTACTTATAGTACTCATTTATTATTTCCCAATATTTCTTATTATAAAATATAATATTATCTGTGTGTAACACCTAAGTCCATAATCATGAACATTTAGAACCATTTTCGGATCAAGTTCACGAGCATTTAGCGTAATTTACCTTCATTTATGCATTGTAATCGATATACCGGTAACAATATCGGCATATCGATGATCTAGAAGCTTCGATATAGCCACTGGAATCGACATACCGGTGGCCCTACATCATGACATGCATTCTGGAATTGGCATGCCTACATACTGGTCTCCATACAGGTCACTGTGCATTTTGGTTCTTGAAATTTACTTCTGGGACCGGTATACCAGCCCTGACACCGGCATACCGGTCATGTCTAGGTTTATATATATACCCATCACCTTTATTTTTCTTCATCGTTTCTGTTCTCACTCTCGGTCTCCACCCCAATTGTTTTCCCTAAATCATGTCCAAAGCTTGATTTTCATGCATTTTCACGCATCAATAGAAGCAAGTAAGTTTTCCTTTCTCCATTTTAACATTTGTTTTGCATTTTATCATATTAGGATATAAAATCCATTTTGTGACTCATGTCAATTTCTCATAATTTTCATGATTAAGAAGTTAATCAAGCTTAGATAGGTGCTTAATAACATGATACATGTATGGTTTGAGTTGAATCACATTATATGCCATTGATTGAGTAAACCCTATAATTTCGGTATTTTGTCATGTTATGGAATTGTTGATGTAGGATTTGATTTCCATGTTATAAGCTTGTAGTAAGCAAAATTCATGTTATTATTGTTGAGATTACATTAACTAAGCATGATTGGAGTTTAGAAAATACTTTGAGTTTCATGGGTACACGTATCATTCACACACATGTATATGATTGATATATTCGAGTATGCTAACAATACTTGAACACATGGTAGATATCTCACTGGATGATCCTTTCGGCTCCATATGAGCACATGGGCATTAAGACGTCGGATTTGTGAGTGAATACTTTCATACTTATGTTTCATGTTATTTATATTGTGATGTATTTTGCTTACGACGTATGTGTTATGATTTATAAAATACGATTTATGATATATAAGCTGCGTTTCATGTTTCGCAAGTTATGTTCATGTTAAAATTTACGTTTTACAAGTTAGCAATTCATGCATACATATTTATGAAACATTTTTTACGAGATAAGAATGCATGTTTTCGGCTCATTTTTTTCCAAGTCATGTATACACAATCTTAGCCTATGTTTTCAGTTTACACTAATACGATACATGTACACGATCTATATTTTCAGTTTATGTTTAACCATTGCATGTTTACAACTTATGTTTTTAGTAATGTGTCTTCATCCTACGAGTACTGGTTAGAAAATCTATTTCGAACGACATTGATCCATACATATTCTAAAATAAATAATGAATTTCGTACGAGCTTGTATGCCTAAGCTAGTACACATGTCAGATTATGATTATGCATTTCCAACTCATGATTTTTATGTTTTAGTCCATTTTATACAAGTTTTATAGTCCCTGTGTAGAGTCACCCAGTCTAAGTCTTCAGTCTACAGTTCATGCACATAGTATAATTTTCATTTCATGCTTACATGTTACAATTTCAAGTTACGTTTGTTGGAGTTGGTGCTTGGAGCACCAATTATGGATAATGTATTATACATTATATTTTATTATTTATTAATAAAATAACTACATTTTCATTTCAAACCTTATTAATCGTAATGTCATTATGCATATTAGATTGATGTATAAATATGCTAAGAATGACATCGACCTTAGAATAGTCATTTAGTAAGACTGGACACTGAGTGGTCCGACAATGTGATAGTATTATTATTATAAACTATTCTTAAAGTAAATATTCCTAGTCGTTGGTTTTGGAATACTGTCGAATTCTTATAATCTAGAAAACTAGCACATGTCGTATATCAGAATTGGAGTTCCAATGGTTTAACTTGATGTACCATTAGCTTTAGAAGCTCATATAGACGTGTGGGTATTCGTTGGAGCGAATACTGAATGACTCACAAGTGATTTTTAATAGTTGGAAGTACATACCACCGTTAATAGGAATTTCCTCGAGTCGGGTAACATATATGATCCTTAGATGCCATGTATGTCAGAAACCTTTAATGGTCTGGCCTCTAGATGTTCGTTGGGTGTGGACCGATGCACACGTTAATCAATTGCATATCAAGATAGGATTTGGCTACTCGTATATGTATCATAAGGGGTTTAGGTATCCAAGTGAGTAAGTCACGATTCTTAAGAGTTTGGCCAAAGCTGATCACCTTGTTGGACAGTTATGGCCCATAGCATCACTATTTGTACAGATCATGGTGTTGTTGTACAAATTAACTATGTGACAAATGAAATTGCTCTTCTATCATTTGTGATTAGATCACCAAGATGTATAAATGATAGAAGGTCCATTGATTAGTTCCGGATTGATAGATATGAGACAGTATCAATCCATGAAGGTTTAATCATTAAATATCCCTAGTCGTAGTATTATCAAGATTGGACATCGATAATGCGGAATAGACTAGTATTACACTTGTGCGCGTTGTGAGGGCATAACGACATAGTTCTCATATATTTGGGATATGATACTCATGCAAGTGTAGTAGGAGGTTGTGTTTACCGATGGTACGGAAACAGCTTTGCTCTGGATAGACCCCTCGGAATTCCATTGGTAGTATAACTATGTGTCTATGGAAGTCCGAATCAGGGTATGTGTATTTGGTCTTAACCTGAGACTTGCACCACTAATATTTGCGACAATCAATATAATTTGGTTTTGGTAGTCCAGGGCTTTAACAGGTTCTGTGTACGCCTCTTCTGGGTATATTGAGAATCGCAGTGTATTGGGTGTGATGTCGAGATGGAAGTATCACTCCAGTCATAGTGGAGATGATGATCACGTAGGATACAAAACTTGTTCTCTTATGTACTGCAGTCATCGGGATAAAATGACTAGGTCATATTTATCCGATATAGAGACTAGTTACCAGAGATCTGATATGTGCTTCGTACGGGGCAGCCACATTTCCAGCCCCAGGCCTTGCACGTGACATCCGATACTAGATCGTAATACGCAATACTACGTATACTACGCCTGATATAGATCACATATTCCTGTAAGGATATTTCTGGAGAATTGGGTAGGCATGGCGCTTTGCTAGAAGCCAACCTTGTCTTGTAAATCGGTACAAACGTAGTACTAGGTACGTACGTGTTCGGATAGTCCGACGACCGGATTTACTGCCAACATATCCGGGGATCTCATGGGTTGCTTCCCGAAGATTCACCGATGACGTATGACTCGCACTTTATTAATTTGGGATTAATTAGATGAGAGAGAAAATTAATCTGGGATTAATTACGGAGATATTTTATCTGGAATAAAATATCAATTAAAGAGAGAGCACGATTATTTTGGAATTAATCGATAAAATAATATATTCGATATATTATACGAAATTGGATTTCGACGCGGAATTGAAATTAGATTTTAATTCGGGAAAACGAGTTAATTTAGAATTAATTTGTTGACGACGTCAATAGTAATTTTGCTAGGCATAATTATTTAATTACATCGCAACGGAAAATTTGTTAATTTGGAATTAGCGAACCCGAGCCCGGGAGTGTGTGCGGGCGCACTCGCATTGCGAATTTAAGTGCGGCCCACAAGTCACATCAAGCGTCAAATCATTAGTCACATCAAGCGTCAAATCACTTGTCACTTTGAGTGATGTGACAATTTGTCACTTGATTGATTGATGGAAGTGGTTGTTGGCATTATTGCCATTTGACTTTTTGAAAGCAAAATTATGTAATTGATTTTTAGAAAAATCAATTACCAATTTAGAACAACCTAACACACTCTCTCTCACACACACTTCTCCTCTCTCACGTGCTGGGGTTGGTGCTCAGAGCGCCAATCCGGACCGTATTTATGTCTGATTCATGAATACGAACATTCTCTTTTTCCATAATATTACTTATTTATGGTTGCACCTCTTGTTTTTATATATGTATTCGATCTAATTACTATTAGATTGAAACTAAATGTGGTTTAGTGATATGTATATATTAGACAAAGGCCCGATAATATATAATGCAGTACACAGTTACAAAGTTAGTTTGTAATTGACATTGGGAAGTGTCACTGCTAAAATATATTATCAAATAAAGTTCCTAGTCAAGATTCACTAACACGGTCGGTTAGTCAAATCTGTTGAGACCAGTACATGTCGTATATCGAGACTTGGTCGATGGTTTATCCCAATGAACCATGAGTCTAGGGAGACTCGTATAGACGTGTAGGGTTTTATAGTGGATAAACACTGAACGACTCACCGAAGATTCTTAATAGATGGTACACCAACGTCAATAAGAATCTTCTCGGGTTGAGTAGCATAAGTGGTCCTTCGCCTTGAGACACCACTATGGATGTATGAGACATCTTCCACACTTAGATGGCAGTCACGTCACCGATCTATTAAGATCAGACCTCCGCCTGTTCGTTGGGTGTGGACCGATCCTCAGGATATCCTGTATGTGTCAAGATAGGATCCGTCTGTTCTGTGTAAAGAGCATAGGTAGTCCATATGTGTTTAGCAATCTGTTAAATCTGTGGCCACAGTATACTTCAGAAGTAAGTTCCGATTGTTATTTAGAGATTGCTAATAGATACATCGACGAGATAATACCTATAGAGATTTGACGTTTACATCTATATATCTGGGATTATCTGGATACCTGTGACGGAGGGATTATACGTATGCAATGACCTCGACCTGTATGATTCAGCTAGTTTATCCGTGGTCGTCATAATTTACGGGTGGATAGATTATGGACACGAAATTGGATTTCGTGACGGATATGCCTAAATCTAGAGAGTCCCAATAATGAAATATACTCGTACAGCACTATGGCAACAATTATAAATAATATTGATTATTTATAAAGTCGTTTAAAGGTTAAACGCAAAATACATGTGAAGGGACCTGATAGTCATTCCTTAATTATTGTGTATTTACATTTAATACTTAACTAATTTAAATACACATTAATTAATTGTCAAATTGAGATATTTGACCAATATCATAAATGAATATATGTATTTAATATTTAATGTAAATATTATACATATATTTAATATATTTGTATTTAATTAATTAATTAAATATTTAAATGTTAAATGATTAAATTAATTAAAGTATAGATATTTTTAATTTATGATATTGTTTTTTAATGACTTAGTTGCCATTGTTGACTAAGTTGAAAATATCATTAAAAGTGTAATGATCATTATTTAACTAGTTGGCAACTTGATATTTAATAAAGCAAAAATCAAATATTGGATATTTGGTATATACCAAATTCGACCAAGGCCTTATGTGTAGGTATATATTGCTTTGTTATCTTTTAGGGTTTAATTAACCATTCACACTTTATCAAATACTCCATTGAAGAAAGAAATATCAAATACTCCATTGAAGAAAAAAAAGAAGTTAGAGAGAAAGAATAAGAAAAATCAAAGAAAACTTGGAATTTAGTAAGTATTTCCAACCTTCCATTAGAGAGTAAATTATTCCTCTTGTTGTGGGCTTCACTTGGTGATGTTCTTGAGTTTTTCTATTCTTTATTCTTTGTATTTTTCATGGATGAAAGTTTGATGAAGGTGTTATGCATGTATGATGTTGGAAGAATGTGACTAGTGTAGTGATAAGCATTCTTTTAAGGTTTTAGAACCTTGTTGCCATTCTAGAGTTATTGACCCACTCTTAAATGACCTAGAATTGTTCTATAGATGTTTCATTGTGTTGAGACTTGATTTGGATGGAAGAAACATGATTGAAGTATTGGATTAACCAATTTGGTCTAATTTGTCCAATTTGAAGAAATTGAAAAATTAGGGTTTAAGACCACTTCCAAATTTGGGTCTTTTCATTTATATGGTGTATTTGGATGTGTATATGACGCATGTAAAATATTGGGTTGATTGGATTTTTCCTTGATGTGTTTTGAACCATGAAAGTGAAAAATGCACAATATGCCCCATGTCGGACATGGTCTGGTCGGACATGGTCTGGTCGGCCTCGTCTGGTCAGACCTCGTCTGGTCGGACATGGTCTGGTCGGACATGGTCTGGTCGGCCTCGTCTGGTCGGACATGATATGGTCGGATCATGACCAAATGTGGTCGGATCATGAACACATGTGGTCGACCATGACTTATGGTCTGGTCGGACCTCGTCTGGTCTTCCATGATGTGGTCGGATTCTAACCAAATGTGGTCGGATCATGACCACATGTGGTCGGCTATGACTTGATGTGGTCGGACAAAGGGCCATTTTGTGGTCTGATTATTACTTCATCTGATTGGATCATACACATGAGTAATTTTGGGTTTAGTTGAAATCCGAATAGATTATTCATATTAGATATTGAATAATCTAATTGGTATTTTTGAAAAAATTTTGAATTACGATTTCAGCCCGACCCGAACCCTTTCAAAATGGTATCAGAGCGAGTCTGATCCTAGGCCTCCATAAAATGATTAGCTTGTTTTATTCAATGTTTAATCATGTTTTCTTGACTTTATACATGCATGTTATAATCTAATTTGATTAGATTTAGGGTGTTTGACACTTAATGGAATATCCCCGCTTAATAAGGTTTTAAAGTAACTAGTATTTGGAATACTTGTTTCTTGGTCCGTCTTGTCAATACAGTTTATAAATATTTTTCCGTGACTACATCCGAGACCGTGTGCCTCTGCTGTGAGGGTGTAGCCGATATAGATTTATTTATGCCGGATGTATATTAG
The DNA here is from genome assembly GCA_019454045.1 of Zanthoxylum bungeanum. Classification (NCBI taxonomy): domain Eukaryota; kingdom Viridiplantae; phylum Streptophyta; class Magnoliopsida; order Sapindales; family Rutaceae; genus Zanthoxylum; species Zanthoxylum bungeanum. The sequence continues at coordinate 131,457 of SKCR01004425.1, forward strand.
ATACTAGATAAATTCAGGTGAAAGCGGAGTCCTGAACGTGCCCTAGCTGTCAGGGTTACGCAAGTAACTTGAGTTTATCATTAACGAGTTTAACCTTGGTACGTCTTCTTGTGGGCCTGCCTTAGCAGCGACAACGAGAAACGACCAGGACCGGAACCCAGGAATCACTAGTGAGTGATTGACAATGAGTTGTCTACCTGTGAATATACGTAGGCGAGACCGTGCCTCTGCTGTGAGTCGAAATATATTCATGGGGTCCACTTCCCATTATAGAATTCGATTTAATTATTGAATTCTCGTTTTTCGTTAGGGATTACGGTATTGCATAAAATAGTGGGAGGCACTGCTAAGTTTAAAATATTCCATAACTTTGGCAGTGTGTATTATTATGGAAACTGCCGCTTATTCGTTTCCTTATTCTATTGTTTATATAGAATTAAACTTTTATTTACTGCACACATATTATGATATGTTATCTGACTTGACTCTTGGTTGCAGTTATTCTAGAATAGGTTCTAGATACTATTAGACTAGGATATTATTAGATTGGTCTAGACCATCGGGAACTGTTGTTCCGATTTTCTTCAAAAATCAAGATGGTTAATGACTTAGTTTCTAAGTCATGATAGATAATCTAGATAGATATCCCTTTTAGGATATAATACTTTAGAGAGAATAGTTTCTTATGCAGTAAGAATTGACATGAATTAGTTCATGTCTCGAGATTCTTGACTGGTATTAAGAAAGCCCTATTAGGTATTTGTTTATCTAGTAATGACGTTTCTTAGCTTTAATTACCTTTAGAGGTAATGTGTCTGACACAATTTGCTAATCAGTTATTTACAATTATTGTGAATAGCTAAATGCAAATAGTAAAGCTAAAGAAAGGAGATGCGTATAGTTATGTATGTAAAATATTGATTTTCACAAAAAACTACAACTATAGGTATTGGATACCAGATCTCCCGTCTAGTTATTTAAAATATTAGTTAACGATTGTTTTGATATTTGATATCGGAACTCGTGACTATTGGATAGTCACTTGTTCTTTATAAACAATTGTTACATATTTTATAATAACTAGTAGTATCATTGACGTAGAGATAAACATTAAGAAAAATTATTCGGTAAAGTAAATAATTTAGAACAGTGCTTTATGAGTTTAATCACTTAAGCATTGGATGCTTATTCCGTATGGTAAACAGGTAAAGGATGGTTTGATACTAGATCACACCACATATCTTTATCCATTTAATGAATATTGTATTCGGGAAGGTGATTAAGATCTCGTTTAACCAAAGATTGTCATTGGACCACCAGATTTATTTAACTGATACATTGGATGTATGTAGTTTAATAAATTATAATTGCTTAAGGTAGTTTTCTTTACTTCGTAACTTAGTTTATGAATTGTCATAACTTAGTTACGTGTTTCTGAAGGAATACATATTGAACGTCTTGAAAGTATCAAAAGCTTTCAATCTGTTCTGATGAAACGTAGATTGAATAATTTTGACTTGTTCATATATATTCAATCTAAAGTTTTTAGAGAACTCTCCTCAAAATTCATTACATGTCTTTGAACTGTTCAAAGATTTTTGATACGATCAAACATATGAATTTAAAGAATTAGTTCTAAGGTTATTCAGTGAATATGATTCATATTCAATATTATTCTTCCACGATTCCATCTTGATGGAATTGAGTAGTGGGAGCATTCGGATCTTATATGATTTGATTCGTTTGATATTGAATGTTACCGAATTAGTTTCAATACTCTTGGGGTTATGCTCCAGTAACACTAATTCATCTCTTTAATTAATGTTCCATTATTTTCTACAGTTGCATATATGATATGTATAGGTAAAAAATCCGAATCTTGAAAAGTTTGAGATTTGAATCTTTCTTTTATATAATAGTTATATAATGGAAATTACTTACACCTCGGAGGTATAAGTAAAAGTTTATCGTTTATTCTGTTTAATAGAATATTGTATTATATTTTATAGAATATCTTTCCTACGATTCTAAGTAATAAAATCATTTTATTACTTGGTGTGTAACATCAGATGTTAATTATTGTAGAAAAGAATTGACTTATTGAAGTCAAATGTGAGAATGATAAATTATAAATAGAACTACGTAATTAATAAGATGATGAAACAACCCTTATACTTCTTCTATATAAGTTTAATAGGATATCAGAATCATTTACGAGTATTTGATACTTAATGATTTTGTTGTTTTCTTACCAAAGAAAAATTATCCTATAACTTGTAATGGAAGCGATATTTGATATCGATTCTGGAAGTTCACCATTGAACCATAGATCTAAGATTGTTCATAGCTTACTACGATCAAGTTTGAACTTGATTACGCTTTCATTATGAATTAGTTCATGATATGTGCTAATTGTTTGCGCAACGAAAGCAGTGTGAGCTTATTAAAGGTTTGACATTTACAGTATGACAGTGAGAAATATTATACTCAGCAATCTATTGTAGATTCTAAGAAAAATTATCTCTAGTCACACTGATTGAACAATTAAAGATATATTGGTTAATGTTGATATTAAACTGTATGTTTTAGCTAAAGAATGCAAAGTGCGTTTTTGATGACTTATTCAGATAAGAGATCAGTTGTGATTTCCTTGTTTGAAGAGTTCGTTCTCGAATGGCCCTAGAGTTTGTGTTCTGCTGAGATCGCAAGTTTAGTGTGCTAGCTTATAGAGCCTATTGTAGACTCAGATAAGTCTTCCGAAAATCTGTGTTCTCTGTTTTTGATATCGTCAGATTGTCTGATCTTGTCAAAGTATAGAGAATACTATGATGTGATTAGAAGGGTTAGGGGAGCGTACATATTACTTTCTAGTGTTTATATATATCTAATGACATTGTCATTATTATAGTAATAATGAGATGTTTGTGAGGTAAAAGATTTACCTAAGTCTTCTTTACTCCGTGAAAACAATGGGAGTAGTCTTTGTTATATACGATATAAAGTTTTATATAAGATATAAAACCAAGAGACTTGTGAGATACTCCTATTATCGTACATTAGATATGATCTAATAAAGGACATAACTAGGCTATCTGTATGACAGTTAGTATAACTGTTGGACAGTTATTGTGTGTCTTATATAAATCATTCATTTTCGTAAATGATGATTCCTTTTTCGAAAGAGATATTGATTAGAATGTCTAATCAATCTTATGTATCATTTGATGATGACATAGTGAATACTTTATTATGTGCGATTAACGATGTCGATTTAATCGTAATTGTTACGAGTTATTTTGACATCTTATAGACCATATGATGGATCTTGAAACACGTTCTTTGTGATCTTTGAGATATTAAGAACGAGTTTCTAATTCATGGAGAATATAGTCTGCAACCATTAGGGTCATATTAGTTTTGAGACTAATTATGACGTTAGACAGTCTACGTCATAAAGAGTCAGAAAAGATGCAGTGGGAGTGTCACGAAGGATTCTACTTTTATAGTGGAATTAAATGCAACTTATAAAGTATTGACTTATGAAGTTGCATAGTGACCTTATAAAATAGAAGTTTTGAATTTTTATTGTGCTTGCGGTTGTCTTCATAGTATTTTGGATTTGATCCTTAAATACTTGGACAACTCTGTAGCTGTAGCACAATACTGATGTAGCATCAGAGTCATATTAATGTGTAATCTAGATTCTACAAAATATGAATGATGCTGACTATGGGAAACGATGGAGTTTGTTTGACAAACTCAATAATGAAATATACTCGTAGAGCACTAGGGCAACAATTATAAATAATATTGATTATTTATAAAGTCGTTTAAAGGTTAAACGCAAAATACATGTGAAGGGACCTGATAGTCATTTCCTTAATTATTGTGTATTTACATTTAATACTTGACTAATTTAAATACACATTAATTAATTGTCAAATTGAGATATTTGACCAATATCATAAATGAATATATGTATTTAATATTTAATGTAAATATTATACATATATTTAATATATTTGTATTTAATTAATTAATTAAATATTTAAATGTTAAATGATTAAATTAATTAAAGTATATATATTTTTAATTTATGATATTTTTTTTAATGACTTAGTTGCCATTGTTGACTAAGTTGAAAATATCATTAAAAGTGTAATGATCATTATTTAACTAGTTGGCAACTTGATATTTAATAAAGCAAAAATCAAATATTTGGATATTTGGTATATACCAAATTCGACCAAGGCCTTATGTGTAGGTATATATTGCTTTGTTATCTTTTAGGGTTTAATTAACCATTCACACTTTATCAAATACTCCATTGAAGAAAGAAAAGAAGCTAGAGAGAAGGAATAAGAAAAATCAAAGAAAGCTTGGAATTTAGTAAGTATTCCAACCTTCTATTATAGAGTAAATTGTTCCTCTTGTTGTGGGCTTCACTTGGTGATGTTCTTGAGTTTTCTATTCTTTATTCTTTGTATTTTTCATGGATGAAAGTTTGATGAAGGTGTTATGCATGTATGATGTTGGAAGAATGTGACTAGTGTAGTGATAAGCATTCTTTTAAGGTTTTAGAACCTTGTTTCCATTCTAGAGTTATTGACCCACTCTTAAATGACCTAGAATTGTTCTATAGTTGTTTCATTGCGTTGAGACTTGATTTGGATGGAAGAAACATGATTGAAGTATTGGATTTAATCAATTTGGTCTAATTTGTCCAATTTGAAGAAATTGAAAAATTAGGGTTTAAGACCACTTCCAAATTTGGGGCTTTTCATTTATATGGTGTATTTGGATGTGTATATGATGCATGTAAAATATTGGGTTGATTGGATTTTTCCTTGATGTGTTTTGAACCATGAAAGTGCAAAATGCATAATATGCCCCCTGTCGGACATGGTCTGGTCGGACATGGTCTAGTCGGCCTCGTCTGGTCGGACCTCGTCTGGTCGGACATGGTCTGGTCGGACATGGTCTGGTCGGCCTCGTCTGGTCGGACATGATGTGGTCGGATCATGACCAAATGTGGTCGGATCATGACCACATGTGGTCGACCATGACTTATGGTTTGGTCGGATCTCGTCTGGTCTTCCATGATGTGGTCGGATTCTAACCAAATGTGGTCGGATCATGACCACATGTGGTCGGCTATGACTTGATGTGGTCGGACAAAGGGCCCTATTGTGGTCTGATTATTACTTCATCTGATTGGATCATACACATGAGTAATTTTTGGGTTTAGTTGAAATCCGAATAGATTATTCATATTAGATATTGAATAATCTAATCGGTATTTTTGAAAAAGTTTTGAAATACTATTTCAGCCCGACCCAAGCTTTTGCTGCGCCCGACCCGAATCCCTTTCATCACGGCCATAGGCCATTTTCTTCCTCCATTTTCTGCAAAAGCCGAGAATGGCAAGGAGAATCAATGTGATTTTTACGGCAGAAATTACCGAGTACTAGCACACTTCCGGAGTCTTGCGAAGGTGATAGGGAACCGCACCCGTGAGTATGAAATCACATCACAAAGCTTGGAGCTTGAGATCATCCATGGCCGAATTTGGAGGAGCAAAAACCAGTCAAAGCCGTGAGCTCTAGGAGGGAAAAGCTTGATGATTTTGTTCTTCGCATCGCTCAACCGATCAATGTAAGTATTCCGCAACTTCTTTGTTGTATTCACATGTTGTTTCATTGCTTAAAACGATCCCGGTTAGACCGTAGAAACCCAACAATGGTATCAGAGCCTGCTTGAGCATGAAACTTGAACTTAGGGTTAAAATTGGGTAAATTGTATTTGAGCATGATTTGATAAAATTACTTGATTGAGTATGCTTAAATGATGTTTAATTGAAGTTGTATTGGATCAATTTCATGAAAAGTTGATTGGATCATTTTTCCCCAATTTGATTGGCTTGGCCGAATCTATAGTGCCCTAAATGTCTTGGTATTTTTGTGTTTTTTGATCATTGGATGAGTTGGAAAACATTGGGTAATATTGATTTTGGATTTAATTTGATTGAAACCGAATTGGACATGTAAATCCCCAAAATGCCGAGACATGTGAAGCATGAAATGGGTTTGATTTTTGATTAAAATGTGTTGGACATGTTTTGATGATAATGAGCATAATTAATTGAGTGAATTAGTATTTTGGAAATGTTAATTTGGTTGGTTAATTATGACATACACTTTAGGTTAATTAAGTTATGAAATTTGGAATTTTGATAATTTAATTAATTGGGCCTATTTTGGAAATTGGGCTTAAAAGTTGTAATTAGGCTTAAATGGGCTTGGTTGTACCAAGATTGGTTTAGGCTAAATTGGTTGGATCCAATTGGGCCCAAAACCATATCCATAAAGTCCAATTAACTAATGGACCTTAATATTTTAATTGGGCCTAATGGGCCTAAATTGGTTTCTTGGCAAATAAGGGTGATTCCTTAAATGGGCTTTGGTATTTGGGTTTGACCCATATTGACCAAAAGTCCATGCCTTAGAAATTAATTAAAAGCCCATTGGACTTTAAATTAAATTAACATTGGATGTTAATCGGGCTTTGAGACCCGTAACGATTAGATTTGGAATATAAGTCGTAAAGGTTCGTTAATAAAGTGTAATATTTAATTTGGAATTAAATAGTGAATTAGTATTAAATACATATTAAATTGGATCTAATGTTGTAGTTTAATTTAATTCAAGAATTCGTACTTTGAGTGCTTATTCGCAAAACGAGTTTGACTCGAGCAAAATCAAATCGTTGTTTGAACATTGGATGGTCATTAATTATCAGATTAATTAATTGGATTAGATTGATTGATAACATGCTTGTGTGAATACATGGTTGCGATGCATGAATAATGTATATCGGATGGATATTAGATGGGTGGGGCAATTTTGGAAATTGTTGGAATAAATTTAGAATTTATTAAATTGGACCTGCGTGTCCAGCCTATTACCTCCTTAGTCTTTGTATTTCTCTTCTCACCTATTCCCCTCAATATAAATGAGGTTTCTTTAGAAGTGTTATGTAATGGGGTAGAAGTAATACTTGTGCTAGCGGGAGAGAGGAAATGGAGAGATTTGTTCTAGGAACAATGTGTTAAGTATCCATCCGCATATCATTATTATATTTATTTATATGCGCCTTATTATGTGTTTAGAATGCATATTTAAAGGGTTTATGATGATGAGACCTTAAGAAAGATAATTAATTGGTTGCCAATTGCACGCGAAAAACCCTCAACATCATATTAAGCGTTTTTCCTTCCATTGAGTGATTCTTACTCAAGATCTAAAACTGGCATTGGTTTGTTGGCCAAAGTCAAGGCATTTGTCCGTCGAGGATGTGCTTGAATCATGAAGGCTTTGTTCCATATTGGTGTCTTGTCCAAGTTGTGATTTGTTGGCCAAAGTCAAGATCACTTCTTGTCCATCGACATTGATTACGAAGCTTTCCATGGTCAATGGGTTCCGCTTAACTGGGATCACTAAGTTTTTTGTGTCAAAGCCAAGGCTTAGTTGATTCAGAGGAAAAATGTTAGGCAATATATTGGATATATTGGCATATATAAGATATATATTTCGGACTTGGATGTCCACCTACTGGATCTAGGAATTGGATGGAATCCAATTGATCTTAGAGATCTACCTAGTTAATTATCATACAATTTGTTGGCCAAAGTCAAGATTGTGTGTTATTTAACGGGATCCTAGCCCACTAGGAAACAAGGTTTCCCGAGTACTCCACAGAGGGTTAGAGGCTCGCCGAAAAATAGTGGGAGGCAAGTATTAAATTTGCAATATTCGTTTAGTTACTTGCAATACGCGTTCATTACAAATATTTCGTCAAATAAATTATTTATTAGTTGGACTAATATTTAATCGTTATTTTAAAACAGTTGGACTGTATTCAAACTATTTCAATTAATAGTTGATTTTATAATTGGATTATAGTAATCAATATAATTGAATTTAACCAATTAAATTATAGTTGATTATATAGTTGGACTATAGTAATCATTATAATATTTGTACCTAAAATCGTTGATTAAATAGTTGGACTATTAGAATCAAGATAATTGAAAGATTAGTGTTTAAAACATAATCCTGGGTGAAAATGTATTTAAACGACTTTAATTTTCAAATTGGGAATAATGAATCAGGATAGTCCTAAAAACCGAGAAGTTACTTTATTTGATATAGTGACGTCTCGAGCCTAAGCCTGGAGTTGAGCAAATAGTATAACATGATCTTTGGAAGATTCATGTGATGATAACTTTAGTACTTAATCCATTATGCTTGCCAGATAGACTCTTTAATTTCTTAATCAGAACTAAGGATTAGATCATTAAAGTATGATAATGAAATTGAAGGATCTTCATAGATCTATTTTTAGATCTTTGAAGTACTAAATTGCAATAGTAAACTCTTGGAGAGTTAATGGCTATACTCAATGAGTCAAAGCCAAAGTTTGCAATAAGGCAAGAAGCGCATCTTATTTCGATATTCTAGATGGCCAAGGCTTGGCCAAAGGCTTCTGGAGTGTGAAAAGGGCAAAGGCAAAGTCATTAGAATCTTCTGGGAAGATAAAAGACATATCCCAAAATGTCTAACTAAATTGTGGCAAACGGGGACACGGAAGCGTGACTGCCGTATGGACAAGGCAGACATGAAGGAATTGAAGAATGAGCAAGGCTCTGACTTCAAATATGTTTGTCATAAACTTGTTCACTACTAGTATTAAAATTGGATTTTTGATATTGGATGTGGTACATAAATATGTACTGGTGTACAGAATCTGCTGTAAGCAAGATACTGACTTCAGTTGAGATTTATCTGCGAATTGGAAATGGGACAAAAGTCGCTGTTTTAACCGTAGATACCTAAGTTTAGGAACTACCCTTCGGGTGTGTACTTAAATTAGAAAAACTGTTAAAATGTAACTAGTTTGACTAGAAACATTATCTTTATATCAGTGTTTAATCCGTTGCGGATGTACCTTTATATTCTAGAACACTAAAGTGTTTTATTTATAAAGATGATATTGGAGATAACCACATTTAGATGTGAATAACAGTATTTATATTTTGAATATAAATAAATCTCAAACGTATAACATGACAAACAAATAGCTCAAAACTGAATAAATCAGTTGAAATTTAATTGTGGCATTGTTGTCTGGGACACAATTTAAACAAGACTCGTATATCCACACTTTTGAAGAGTGGGTACTAGGAAAAAATTTGATTCCATTCAAATAATGTCTACGAATCTAGTTTATTGGGTAAAGTGCCTAAAAACACTATTTACTGGTAAAAGTGTAAGTGCCACCAATCTGTTAGCCATGGTTCATATGACGTAGGTGGGCCCATATCTAGCTAGGCTAGATGTAGATATGAATATTTCGTGACCTTTGCGGATGTGGCATCGCGTTATGGTTATATGTTTCCTTTGAAACACAAATCGGAACACTACAAGAAAACTGGGGATTAGAGACGGAAATATCCGTCGCTAATCCGTCGCTAAATGAAGTTAGCGACGGAATAGAGATGGATAATTCCGTCTCTATTTTATTGGTCTCAAACAAATAGCGACAGAAATAATAATCCATCGCTATATTTAGCGACATAATATTTCGTCGCTACTTTAGCGATGGAATATTCCGTCTCTATTTAGAGACGGAATAGACACGGAAAATTCCGTCTCTATATAGAGACGGAATGTTTTCCGTCGCTAAATCTGTCGCTAAATCCATCGCTAAATAGAGACGGAATATTCCGTCGATAAATAGCGACAGAAAATAGAGACGGAATTGTGCCTCGCTATTTAGAGATGGAAATTCCGTTTCTAATCCATTTTTAAGAAACATAAAATCTCTTGCTCTGATGCTCTAAGCATATCATAAAGTTTTTGTGTCGCGGTATTTGGAGTCTCTTCACTATCATTTTGATTGAAAGTAGGTCATGCAGCATCCAATACCATTTCTTGAATTGCGTTGTTCATTTGGGTATACTCGACTTCTCGACTTTGACTAATATCTAGTTCCGAGATATCTCGTTGTTCAATCTCCCCATGTTTATACCATATATAATAGTTTGTACAAATCCATATTTTGTAAGATGAAGTCTCACAATATCAGGGTAAAAAAACTTCGATTTTGACACATACGTTGGTTACATGGACACTTAATTTTCATTCCATCCATAAATGTAGGATGACTTTCTGCTATCTGCATAAACTCCTCAATACCCGCAATAAACTCATTCGTCAGATACTCATCTTTTAACCTAGTATTGATCCACTGTCGATCTGATCTCATCATTTTTGCTGGTAACTGATGAAAATATAAATTGTGACTTTATTGGAAAAAATTATGACATGGTTCATTAAACTCAACTCTTGGCATACAATAGAATAAATGTAATGAAAAACAGGATTCACAACTAACTTGCAATTACTTCCGAGTTCTATTCTACTGCTTATTCAACATAAATGGGAAAGTATATTATTCTAGTGCCTTCACCAATAACCGTACAACCAATATATTGATTATAAACCTTAATTTTCAGCTTAATTTTAGATCCTATGAAGCAAGTTGTACCTTGAGGTTTGAACTAATCACTGAAAATATTTATTACCTTATATGAAAATTAAATTCACTTTTCACACATCTAAGTAAATTGCCAAGTCCTTATTGGATTGTTATAATTAAAACAACCAAAATAGCAAAAAAATAACAAATACCTGATGCTTGATGAGGTGACTACGGATAGTGATTGGGCTAGCGAGCTGCGAGATGCGACCTATGAGAAAGTGAGAGACCGAGCTACAGCTGATTTAGCAAATATTTTCTGAAGCATGATTTTGCAATAATTAAATATATGTATAACATTATTTCAACCTTAATGTTATATTTGAAAGAACAAGCCAGTACCAAGCTCTTCTAATTGAGAAGTACGAACAAGTAGCCTTTGTAATTGTTCCAAAGAACGCTTTTGTTAACCTTCAACACTTTCAATGCAACTTGCAAGACAAGCTTGAGTATTGTATGACTGTAATTCTATACTCCCTTGTTTTCAGCAAATGGTTCCTACGTTAGATAAGTAATAAAAACAATATAAAAAACATGGACTGAAGGAGATGCAAATGTGATGCAACCAAAATCCATGAATGAATCCCAGATGCAGAAAGTCAACTGGACTTCAAGAAGAGAACTAGGGCTGTCACTTTTACTTCTTAAAGATGATATCGTGAATCTAAAATATTTTTTTAACATTTATGGTTAAATATCCGTTAGGATCATTTTACAAGAATAACAAAAACTTTACAATAATCAGCAGCGGTAACCTGAAGATCTAGTTGCTTAGCAAGGGGCACAGATCTTCTCAAAACTTCCTCTTGTATTCGGGGATCAGTATCACCATACGCTCGAACAAGCATGGGCAGAACATGTGATATTAAATGTTCATGACTAGTCTACAAAAACAATAAAAAAGATTATATCAGGTCATATGTGGCCAGCGAAAGAAAGCTGCTTAAAACCCATTCAGCCGGGCCTTTGAGGGAAAACTTTTTGCGGGATTAATGAATAGAGAGAAACTGAATATGAGACTTATGAATTCAGCAACATTGCCATTTATTTCCTTTTTCTTTTAAGTATTGGAAACAAAGAAAACTGTATCAAATATATCTAAAACTTCCATCAACCAATACAAAATAATCTGAAAAACCGCTTCCCCCATTTAAATGAACAAGGAAAAAAGGATGAATCTTGAAAATCCTAGGGAACTGAAGACCCAAAAAGAACAGTTTGTTACCTTGTTGGTAATAAGGTCTGCATGCTTCATAATTAACAATAGTGTTTCCCCAGAAGCAGAACTAAAGACAGGGAAAAGAGCTGGCAGTGTTATCAACTTTAAATCATTTTTATCCTACAATAAATTGAGAGTAATCAGTTCTTCAATGAAAGTAAAGTCACCAACGCATGATATCGGCAATCACAAAATATAAACTATATCCATTACAAACCCATCTACTTCATATCGATCATCTACAGTCAACCAAGACGGCCACCAAAACAATTGCTAAAAAAGTTAAATTAAAAAAAAATAAAAACTTACCGAAGTAATCTCTGTAAGTTTAGGGTTAGGGAATACTGGAAAAGAAAGAATTTTAGGATTTTAGGGTTAGGGAATACTAGAAAAGAAAGTAATCTGTGAAGTTCCTAATGGGAGAACCAAATACGCCTCCTTAAGCTCAGATGGCAAAGAAATTTGAGTATTTAGGGATTTAGGTGTGAATGCCAAAAGGAAAAGACGAGCTTGTTTATTTAAGCAGCTTTGCGACGGAATTAATTTACGTAGCAATTCTGTCACTATTTAGCGACGAAATAAAAAATCCGTCGCTAAATTTAGAGACGGAATTATAATTCTGTCGCTAAATAGCGACGGATTTATAATTCTGTCGCTAAATAGCGACGGATTTATAATTCTGTCGCTAAATTTAGCGACGGAATAAAATATCTGTCGCTAATTAGAGACGGAATAAAAATCCGTCGCTAATTAGCAACGGATTTATAATTCCGTCGCTAAATAGCGACGGATATTTTATTCCGTCGCTAAATTTAGCGACGGAGCGCTTTTTTTCATTCCCGCCATAATTAGTGACAGAATTTTCTCCCGTCGTAAAATTTCGAAGCTAATATTGTAACCCCTTTCAATTCTGTCGCTATTCCGTTTCAAAATATAGAAATGGAGTTTTCCGTCGCTAATTTTCGTCGCTAATTCTGGATTTTCTTGTAGTGGAAACTTTTAGAGTTTCGACACGAAATAGACAAACAGATCGGCTAAAGTGTAAAACCATCACGGTTGGACCATGATGAAAATACTTAAGCAATAAGTTTCTCAATACTTGAAAGAGTACAATATTCTTTCAATGAGGACTCCTCCTGGAACACGTCAATTTAACGGTGTGTCCGAACGGATAAACCGAATTTTTTTGGACATGATAAGGTTAATCATGAGTCGCTCTGAGCTACCATTTCCTTCAACGGATACACATTAACAGTGCAGAACTTATTTATAATAAGGTTCCATAAAAATATGTTTGACAGACTTCATATTAGATATGAACAGGAAAGAAATTGGGTTTTCTCATTCCTGAAGGTTTGGGTATGCTAGGCATATGTTTGGATGATACCAAACTAGAACCCAAATCGGATAAGTGCCTAAGTTGTAGGTTATCCTAGGGAAACCAAAGTATAGTACTTATACAACTCATAAGAGAACAATGTAATTGTTGCTCGCCATGCGGTTTTCCTAAGAGGAATACCTATATGCAGTGGTAAGTGGGAGGAAAGTAAAACTCGATGAAAATCGGAGTAATACTATTCCAGGCACCGATTCCTAATGGAACACAAATAGTTCATCAAGGATGAAACTGTACCAATAATCTTCGAATACACAAGAACCGCGATAGTCGGAGAGAGTCAGAAAACAACCTGGGAGGTATGAGTTTCTGATCTCACCTTATAAAGATGTTAATCTTATTGAGGAATACGAACTGACTACGTATGAGGAAGTGATACAAGGTATCGACTCCTTATTATCGCAAAGTGCCATGATATCCGAAATGGATTCCATGTATACCAACCAAGTTTGGATACTAGTTGATGTACCGCAAGGCATTGTCCCTATTGGTACTATATAAGTCTTCAAGGAAGACATACATGGAAGGCAACACACCAACGTACTAAGCTAGGTTTGTAGCGAAAAGGTATCGTTATCAACATTGTGTCAATTACGACGAAACCTTTTACTTGTTGCCATTGTTATATCCATTTGGATAATGCTTGCTGATGCTGCATGTTTTATTTATGAAATATGGCAGCTGAATGCCAAAACCGCTTTCCTTAACGGAAACCTTTTGGAGGATGTTTACAACATCCTGATGATTTTGTCGTACCAAAACGAGCAAACAAGGTTTGCAAGTTAATTCGATCCATGGATGGATTGAAGCAAGCATAGTGTTCTTGGAATTATCATTTTGATGTAATCATAATGGTATATGATTTAATTCAAAACGAAAATGATTCTTGTGTATATAAGAAGGTTAGTGGGAGAGCACTGACAGTGAAAGTCCTATAAAATAATGACATATCATTTCTTGGAAATGATATTCCCATAATAAAATCGGTGAAAACTTGGCTTTCATAAAAAAATTCTCCGTAGAATTCTTTGGAGAAACAACCTTTATTTTTGGAATAAAGATCTACTGGGATAGATTTATTGTTGTTGATACTTTCCGAGAACTCGTACATTGATAAATATACACGACCTGGTGTCTCATACGCTTTGAGCATATGGAGTCACAATCGGGCCAATCCAAGTGATAGTCATTGGATTGATGTTAAGAACATCATTGAGTATCTTAGAGGAACTAAGGATACATTCTTAAACTATGGAGAAGGAGAACTTGAAGTGACTAGGATCACTGCTGTAAGTTTCATAACCGATAAAAACGACTATAAGTCGTAACAACGGTACTATACAGTTTGAATATCGGAACAGTTGCTCTGGAAATCTTCCAAGCAAGATACTGTTAACGAATAAACAACACAAATGGATTATTGATGCAGCTGAGGCAACAATAGAAGCCTTCTGGATTGATAATAATCTAATTAGATTAGATATAGTTCTGTTAGCAGCTGAGCTAGGCTATAGCACAGGCTAAATAATTAATGGTCTCATCAACGATCCAAATATATACTTCAATTATTCATCTGATTCGTTCGGATCATACATCGTGGCGATATGATGATCGAATAAATCGCATCAGATGATAATCATGCAAATCCGCTGACGAAAGCCTTTTCTCAGCAAAAGTTTGAGCGAACCGTACATAGTTCGGGTGTAGGACACTTGAGTGATTGGCTATGTGCCAAGTGGGAGATTGTTGGACAGTTATGACCCATAGCATCACTATTTGTACAGATCATGGTGTTGTTGTACAAATTAACTATGTGACAAAGGAAATTGCTCTTCTATCATTTGTGATTAGATCACCAAGATGTATAAATGATAGAAGGTCCATATGATTAGTTCCGGATTGATAAGATATAAGACAGTATCAATCCACGAAGGTTTAATCATTAAATATCCATAGTCGTAGTATTATCGAGATTGGACATCGATAATACGGAATAGACTAGTATTACACTTGTGCGCGTTGTGAGGGCATAACAGCATAGTTCTCATATATTTGGGTATAGGATACTCATGCAAGTGTAGTAGGAGGTTGTATTTTACCGATGGTACGGAAAACAGCTTCGCTCTAGATAGACCCCTCAGAATTCCATTGGTAGTATGACTATGTGTCTATGGAAGTCCGAATCAGGGTAGGTGTATTTGGTCTTAACCTGAGACTTGCACCGCTAATACTTGCGACAATCAATAGACTTTGGTTTTGGTCGTCCAGGGCTTTAACAGGTTCTCTGTACTCCTCTTCTGGGTATATTGAGAATCGTAGTGTATTGGGTGTGATGTCGAGATGGAAGTATCACTCCAGTCATAGTGGAGATGATGATCACGTAGGATACAGAACTTGTTCTCTTATGTACTACAATCATCGGGATAAAATGACTAGGTCATGTTTATCCGATATAGAGACTAGTTACCAGATATCCGATATGTGCTTCGTACGGGGCAGACACATTTCCAGCCCCAGGCCTTGCACGTGACATCCGATACTGGATCGTAATACGCAATACTACGTATACTATGTATGATATAGATCACATATTCCTATAAGGATATTTCTGTAGAATTGGGTATGCATGGCGCTTTGCTAGAAGCCAACCTTGTCTTGTAAATCGGTACAAACGTAGTACTAGGTACGTACGCGTTCGGATAGTTCGACGACCGGATTTACTACCAACATATCTGGGGATCTCATGGGTCGCTTCCCGAAGATTCACCGATGACGTATGACTCGCACTTTATTAATCTGGGATTAATTAGATGAGAGAGAAAATTAATCTGGAATTAATTACGGAGATATTTTATCTGGGATAAAATATCAAATAAAGAGAGAGAACGATTAATTTAGAATTAATCGATAAAATAATATATTCGATATATTATACGAAATTGGATTTCGACGCGGAATTGAAATTAGATTTTAATTCGGGCAAACGGGTTAATTTAGAATTAATTCGTTGGCGATGTTAATAGTAATTTTGCTAGGCATAATTATTTAATTACGTCGCAACGGAAAATTCGTTAATTTGAAATTAGCGAACCCGAGCCCGGGAGTGTTGCGGGCTCACTCGCATTGTGAATTTAAGTGCGGCCCACAAGTCACATCAAACGTCAAATCATTAGTCACATCAAACGTCAAATCACTTGTCACTTTGAGTGATGTGACAATTTGTCACTTGATTGATTGATGGAAGTGGTTGTTGGCATTATTGCCATTTGACTTTTTGAAAGTAAAATTATATATTTGATTTTTAGAAAATCAATTACCAATTTAGAACAACCTAACACACTCTCTCTCTCACACACTTCTCCTCTCTCACGGCCTTAGGCCATTTTCTTCCTCAATTTTATGCAAAAGCCGAGAATGGCAAGGAGAAGCAAGGTGATTTTTACGGCAGAAATTACCGAGTGCTAGCACACTTCCGGAGTCTTGCGAAGGTGATAGGGAACCGCAACCGTGAGCATGGAATCACATCACAAAGCTTGGAGCTTGAGATCATCCATAGCCGAATTTGGAGGAGCAAAAACCAGTCAAAGCCATGAGCTATAGGAGGGAAAATCTTGATGATTTTGTTCTTCGCATCGCTCAACCGATCAATGTAAGTATTCCACAACTTCTTTGTTGTATTCACATGTTGTTTCATTGCTTAAAACGATCCCGGTTAGACCGTAGAAACCCAACACACCTATGGTGGATCGCATTAGTTGTAAAAAATCATAGACATGTCGACATGAGATGTGCGCCTTGGAAACTTGACGGTGTATTCTATGTTTCCTAAGTACAACTCGGATAGCCTACGACGAAGGGATTGATAAACATATGTGACGACCTCGATTTATATAGTTCAGAAAGGTCGTTCGTGTTCTTCGCGAATTCGAAGGTGGTCGAATTGTGTACATATTAGCTAGGCTTATATGAAGAATGTGTTTGGACTTAGAGAGTCCCAGAATATGAAGTGTACTCATTGAGCACTTGGATAACCGATAATGTTTTTTTAATAATAAATCATATTCGATATTATCATGATCAACTAAGATAATTAAGTGTTATTAGATAATATTTATTATTTACTTTGACCCAATTGGATTAATCCAAAATTTACACAAGGGCTTTGTCATAATTTCATAAATATCTCTACCATTTGAGGATATTTTGGTAATTAAAAATATGTAATTATAGGTGTATTTGGCTTGATTTAATTGGTGGTAGACATGTAACTAATCTATTAATTAAATTTTATCTTGATTTAATTGGATTAAATCAAAGTGGTGGACAAATGTGATTAGTCATACCTAATTATACATATTTGGACAAATTAGATTAAGTCCACATAAAAGTTGATTAGAACTTTTATTAATTAAAAATTGTCTAAGTTTTGCTATAAATAGAAAACTTGAGTAAATGTTTTAATCAAGCTTAAGAAAAGCTAAAACAAGCAAGAGTTAGAGAAATTAGCTCAAGTTAGAGAAGTGTTTAGAGAAGCTTTGGAAGATCTCTACAATATTTCAACAAGGAGAAATCAAGATTGGATTTTGGAGTGAAGCTTGCTAGCATTGAAATCAAGATTGGATCTTGGAGTCAGGCTTGCTAAACTTTGGAAGTTCTTCAATCATTTCAACAATGTGAAGGAGATTGAATCTTTGTATCAAGCTTGCTAGGTAAGTTTGATCTTCTCCTAAGCTATGTTCTTCATTAGTGAGTCTAAGATATGTTCTTCATTAGTGAGTCTTCATTAGTGAGTTTTCATTACTGAGACATATAGTGATGAATTATGTATTAGATACATAATAGCTAGCTTGAAGTTGAAATTAGGCTAATTAATTGTGTATATATATTTTAGAAGTATAAACACAATATGTTTGTAAATGGGTCAAATATGTTCATGTTGGACATGGAACAATCGCGCTAAAACTTCATTTTCTCCGTTCAGGAGTTTCTGGACTTCAATTTGGTCCCAATTTTTTCCTACAGACTCGTAACAGAATGTCATTTTCATAAAATATTTTAAAAATACACACATACTAGATATCTACGGGTTTAAAAACACACATATTAGAAGTTTTGATCGTCAAATTTCTATTTTTCATTAAGGGAAATTACGAAATGACGTAAAATAGTGAGAGAGCACTAATAGATTTAAAATTCCATAATCGATTAGATTTTTTATATTGAAATGAAAAATATTATGCTAGTGTTTAATTGTTGTCTTGTAGATAGCTGCCGCAAATCCATTAACACGACTTTTGGATTCCAATAAACTAAAATGAGTCGAGAACTATTTTGAATGGGAAATGAATCGCCTTGTCTTGGAGTTTGAAAATTTGAGCTATGTGACAAATAATCCATTGTTTGTTGAAATCGATCATGACTCCACTCCTGAAGAACGAGAAACATTTGAAAAATATAAAGATGATAACCTTATGATGAAATCCTACATTTTAGGATAAATGATTCTAGATTTGCTCAGCATTACATAGAGTGATGAACGTTAAAAATTGTCCAATTAATAAAATAAAAACTAATCATTTTACAATTATAATTTCTTTAATCCCCTTAATTTAGCACATTTGTAAAATAATAATTAAGTTTATGTTTTATACATTTTTATCATGATTTTTATTTATTATGTAGGTGAAATAATACATTGGATGCATAACTAGAAAAAAGGACGTGACATTTGGATTTTGGAGGCCGAAATCTTGAAAAGGGTGTTCAAATAGTGTAAAATTTGGAAATTTTAACTTTGCATAATTTTCATAATTTGGCCATAATTGTTTACTCCGATATCGAATTGAGTTGATTCCAGTTCCAGATGAAATAAGACTCAGATATCTACAACTTTGTTGTTTACAAGAATTTCTAATTCTGAGGTTTTCAAGGTCGAAATTGGTGAAGACGTCAATGTGTGTTGTATATAATTTTAATTATTAGAAAATAAAATAAAAAATAAAAAAAATAAAAGTTGAAATATTACATTCCACCTTTAAATGGATTGTGATAAATGTTTCCAAAATGATCAACAAAAATCAAAAAAGTCAAAAAGGAAAAAGAAAAAAATAAATTAGTAAAAGTTTGTTGTTTGTATTTGATTTGGAAAGTTGTAATTTATAATTGAGAGATGAGAACTTCTATTATAAATAGAGGTGCTCACCTCTCATTTTTATTCATGCTTTCTTTCAAAGTTCTCTTGTAGAATTTTGGAGAGAGTATCTTATGTGTTTTATTTTTTAAGTTTTCTTGTAATTTTTTTTTTTCTTTCGGTAATAAAATTATGCATGTTTTTCTTTAAATCATAAGTAGCTAATTTCATCCTACTGAGGTAAAGAGTGAAGCTCTTAATATGAGAATATAGATTAATAGTATTTATATTATAATATACAAACTGTAATCTGAATAAGTGATTTAAATATGGATTAATTATTGACAAACTTTGTTACCGCATATATGACATGTTTTATTTTTTTGGCATAATTGAGTACCTAACTGGACTTGTTATATACAAATATTATCACCGCCTTTATGGCTGATTTTATATGTTTTTGCATAATTAATTCATGAAGTAAATTAACTGGGTAATAATAATAATTTATATATTATAAAAAAATAAGATTTCTCTATATTTGAAATATTAAGAGTGAATCTCCTAACCCCCAGTATTTTAATTGATTGTTGTAGTTCAATTTAAAATTTTCCACCACTTCAAACAAATCCAATATTTTTATTTCACTCGAATTGTTATTTTGTTTTACTAAATTTATTCCATGTGGATTGACCTCTGACTTATCGGGTTATTTTATTACTTTGACACTCTTATACTTGGGAGTAAAGAATCACTTGTTGAGCGTGTCAAGTTTTTGAAGGGGATAGTTGACTATATAGTTTTTGTTTTATGTTTCATTATTGTGTTTTTTTTTTTCAAAAAATTATTTTTATTATGTTGTTTTTGCTTTTTTGTTATTTTCTGTGTAAGAAAAATAAATATTTTATTTTGTTTTTTAAAAAAAATACTACACACAAACTAACAATAAATTTTTGACTAACCAAGTGAAATTGTTACCCGGAGATGGCAATGTAAGGAGTTTTCGCTCCTGAGACATCTCAATTTAATTCGTAACAAGTCATTTTTGTTTCATTCCTTTTGAATCATTTAAATTTGTGAATTCTCCATAATATTGATTAAATTTGATCTTCATATGCTCATTTAATTGGTATTATCAATCTACATAGTAACATATAATCGTAGGTTATAAGTGAAAATTTTGTAATATTCAGTTCTTTAGATTGTTAGAAATAGCACCAAAAAGCAATGAAATTTATGTTTTTATTTAAAAAACTAACCATGTTTTTACTTAGTAACCAGACATCTTGTCTCAGCAAGTAGTGATTGTTCGCGTAAAACGGAAAAACTTTAGTTAGTTAAATAAAAAATGATAATAATCAAGTTTTTACTTAGTAACCGGACATCTTGCCTCAGTAAGAAGTGATTGTTATTGTAAAACGGTAGAGTTTGAGTTTGTAAAAAAAAAAGTATTTTTAAATAAGTTTGATTTCTTAGCCTTTCTAACTCGAGCAATTAAGTCCGTATGAGTATTTTAACATTTAGTGCCCTAATACCAACTAGTCTGGGAGTCACTGACCCAAAGCTCATTACATAGGTTAAAGAGAAAGCTTAAGGAAATCAGACACTTCTTCTTTTTAACATCTGACATCCGAGAAATTAATTCTGTATGGGTATCTTAACACTTAGTGTCCTAAAGTCAACTTGTTTGGGAGTCACTGGCCCAAAGCTCGCTACAAGGATTGAAAATGTATTATTATTTAAAAAAAATATTTTTTTATTTATAAATAAACTACCATTGCCAAAAGGTGTGAATTCTGATATAACTTTAGAACAAAAATATTACTCTTTTTTCAACAAGACCTGTGAATATTGTGGGCACAATGAATTGATTGATACCTTATTTTATGTGTGTATGGAAGAAGGGTAAAAAGTACATGAAAATTTGCTTATTTGATAATTTAGAAAGAAATAAAACGATTATTAAATTGGATAAGATTTTTTTTTAAGTTTTTGCTTAAAAAGTATCCACTTAATAAAATAAAAAACTAATCATTTTACACTTATAATTTCATTAATCCCCTTAATTTAGCACATTTGTAAAATAATAATTAATTTATGTTTTATATATTATTATTGTGATTTTTATTTTTTTATGTAGGTGAAATAATACATTGGATGCATATATAGAAAAATGGACGTGACATTTGGATTTTGGAGGTCATAAACTTGAAAGGGCGTTCTAAAAGTGTACAATTTCAGAAATTTTAACTTTGCGCAATTTTTGTAATTTGGCTATAGCGTTTTACTCCGATATAGGATTGAGCCGATTCCAGTTCCAGATGAAAGAAAACTCAAATATCTACAATTTTTCCGTTTACAATAATTTCTAGGTCTAAGGTTTTCAAGGTCGAAATTGGTGAAGACGTCAATGTGTGTTGCATGTAATTTTAATTATTAGAAAATAAAATAAAATAAAAATAAAATAAAAATTGAAATGTTACAATCCACCTTTAGGTGGATTGTGATAAATATTTCCAAAATGATCAACAAAAAGGAAAAAGAAAAAAATAAAGTAGTAAAAGCTTGTTATTTGTAAATGATTTGGAAAGTTTTAATTAATAAATGAGAGATGAGAACTTCTATAGATGTACCCGATGCTTGGAGCATTATAAGAACAATCAATAAGTTGTTCGAGGCAAATCAAGAAATAGAAATATATCGGAAGTCTAAGGAATGGTTTCATGCTACGCTTAAGGATGAAGGAGCAGTCAGTATTCATGTTATGAACATGATCGATCAGATGTGATATTTGGAATGACAGGATGAACAGCTAGGCCGAAATTTAATTCTATCTTCTTTGTCTAGTACTTATGTTGCCTTTGTGTTAAACTTCCATATGCATTCGATGCAAGCCAGTTATTAAGAAATTCATAATATATTACGCATGATGGAACATGATTTGAAAAAAGACAATCTCACTTTGTATCTCCATGGTGGAACAAACTCTTCAAAGATTTCTAAGAAGTCAAGGAAATATAAAATGGGTAAGAAGAAGATATCAAAGAAAAAATCCAAGAAGCGCAAAGTTGCAAGACCACATCTAGCTCGTGATGAATGTCTACACTCCAAGAAGTATGTACACTGGAAAAAAGATTGTCCATAGCTGAAAGGAAAGGAATGACCCTCAAGTACGCTTTGTGTTTTTCCTATTATTGACATCTCATTAGCCTTAGATGCAAATAGTGGATGGATGTTAGACAGTGTCAGTCCCACTCATATTTGCAACTCCATGCAGGTCATGAGGGTTAAAAGAAGGATGAATAAAGGGGCGATTCAGCTTAAAGTTGGCAATGAAGAGATATTGGATGTCAAGACCATATGAAAAGTTGTTCTAGATCTCCCAAATGGATATAAATTAGATTTACATTACCGTTATTATGTACCATCCCTTATTAGACAAATAATATCACTATCGATATTGGATAAAGAAGGCTATAAAATAAATATTACAGATGATGCTTGATGTTAATATGATAAAGACAACTATTTAATATGTGAATGTTCTTTATCTAACGGTCACTATGTTTTGGAAACATATAAAAATATCTTTAATGTAGAGGAAAAATACAAGTAGAAGATCTGAATTAAATAATACTGAATTATGACATATAAGATTAGGCTAGACGTCTATTAAAATTGGTTAAAGATGGTTTGGTTGAAAATTTTACCTTAGATCCTTATTTGATTTGTGAGTCATGTATCCAATGGAAGATGACAAAAGCCCCATTTCTTAATGTTGGACACCGTGTTGAAGATTTATTGGAGCTAATACATAGCAATGTGTGTGGTCCATTAAATCATGCTGCTCATGATGGTTCAACTTCGTGACTGTCACGGATGATAAGTCAAGATATGAATATGTCCATTTAATAAGACATAAATCAAAAATATTTGACTAGTTCAAAATATTTTGAAACGAAGTAGAAAAAACTGGTAAATTCATCAAGTGTCTTCAATCTGATCCAGGCGGTGAATACATGAGTGACAATTTCAGAAGTTATTCAATGGATAATGGGATTCTAGCCCAATATAGCCCACCAGGAATATCTCAACACAATGGTGTGTCTGAACGAAGAAATCATACTTTATTGGATATGGTACGTTCCATGATGAGCTATACAAATCTTCCATATTATCTTTGGGGTTACGCTTTACTTATTGCTGCCCACATACTTAATAAGATTCCATCGAAAGCTGTTTCTACGACCCCGTATCAAATATGGTTCAGTAGAAATCCAAGTCTTAGATATTTAAAGATTTGAGGTTGTCCTACTTACGTTAGAGTTGCGCAGCGGGATAAACTAGCGCTTAAAGGTATAAGTATAGGTTTGTTGGATATCGTGAAAACTATTTGGGATATCAATTCTATGATTCTGAGCAACGAAATATATTTGTTGTTCGTTTTACCACTTTTCTTGAAAATGAATTTTTGAGAGAAATTGAGAATCGTATAAAGATTGAACTTGATGAGTTTGATATCAACATTAAGGAACCGGAGATGGAATTAGAGATCCAATTAGGTGAAGGTCTACAACACAGGTTCTACGTAAGTCGAATAAAATATCAAGGCCTCCCGAGAGACTGTTTTTAACGTCTGATGCGAGCCTTGATGTTCTCCTCTTGGAGGAAACGGATCTGACCACATATAAAGAAGCGATATTGGATATCGATTCGGGAAAATGGCAGGAAGCCATGAAATTTGAAATGGATTCTATGCATGACAATCAAGTCGGGGACTTGGTTGAACTTCCTGAAAATGTTAAACATATTGGTTGTAAATGAGTTTACAAAATGAAGCTAGGGCCCGATGAAAATGTGGAAACCTTTAAGGCCGGACTGATAGCGAATGGTTACACTCAACGTCTTGGGTATGAGGGAATTTTTTCACCGGTAACCATGCTAAAATCCATTAGGATTCTTTTAACCATTGCTGCATATCACGACTATGAGACATGACAGATGGATGTAAAAACTGTTTTCCTAAATAGATTCCTCGATGATGATATCTATATGGAACAACCAGAGAGTTTCATATCTAGTGAGACTTCAAACTTGGTTTGTAAGCACTATTAAATTATCTACAGTTAACATAATCTATACAATTAATTTTTTATTATTAATTATAAAATTAAAATATCTCTACAATTAGTTTTTATTATTAAATTATAAAATTAAAATATCTCTACAATTAATTTTTATTATTAAATTATAAAATTAAAATAAAAAATTATTAACATAAAAAATAATTTTTTTGAAATCTTTGAAAACTCCGCCGTCAAACCAATCATTCCGTACAATATAAAACATAATATATTATTAAAGTAAAAAACCTAAATTAATAATAGCCGCCCACAAAACCTAACCAATTTTTTGGATTTCAAGTATACTGTTATTTGTTATTTTATTTTGAATTATTTTTATAATTTTATTATTTGATATTTTTTTATTGTGTTTCATGATACAGACGTTTACTATTAGTTCTTACATAATAAATTGGAAATATTATTTGAGATATGAGAGACAAATGAATAAGACATAAATATTACATGTAAATAAATTAATTGTTTCATTTAAATTATAAAATTGATAAGATTCAAAATATTTATAAAATTAATATTTAAATTTATATTCAACCCGCATAAAATATAACTCATGTCATAATTAAATAAATTGATGGAAGTTGTTACGTCGAGGACTAAAATAAAAGTGGGTAGCTCGGGATCGGAACAAAAAGCATGTGCCGGATGAAAGCAAAAGATAAAGTTGGTCAAAAAGAGATGAGAAACCTTGAAAAGATCAAGGAAAATTTAATGTGAATGGGTAAAGACTAAATCCTTATATTAATTATTTAATTATATATAACAGTACTGAAGGGGAACAAAGAGAAGGAAAAAAAAAGAAAAGAAAGCGACTGCTTTTTTGTTCTAGATTTTTCCAAACATAATCATTTTTTTTTTATTTTTGCTTTTGTCAGGAGTATTATAAAAGGAATTACGGACTCATCAGCTCTATAAAAAGTACAATAATATCTAGCTCAACACAGGATAATGCCTAAAAATCATTAGATATAAAACGAAACCTATATTTTGCATAATCAGAAGAAAACTTTCGTTCAATACCTGAAAAATAAAAATCTTCAGACTAAATAGAGATCCATTTGGAAATGAAATAGAGAATCTTCTTACATGTTTGATTAAATCCAATGAAATATTTTTAAAAATATATTGATTCTTTTCGAGCCAAATACTCCAACACACTGCCATAAATAATTTATTGTTATTGTGCAGAAATTTCCATGAGTGAATAATATTAGCTGAACATTCTAGAAATAGCCAAATAATGCCCAACCAATTTATAATCTAAGACCATACACTCCAAACAAATGGGCAGAATATCATTTTTTTCTTAATTTGAAGTTAGTGCCTAGCGTGGTTGTTAATTATTAACTATTTGTCACTGGTTCAAATTCTAGAACATCATCTATGTAAAAAAAAAAAAAATTGCGTACATAATGACGTCCCCCTTAAAGTAGGATCCTTATCATTAGCAGAGTCAAGATTAAATTTTTTTTTTTTTTTGTAATATTTATAGAAATTCTATTAATGATGATTTTAAGCGCCGAGGAACTCTGCAGCATGAAGAAGGGTACAATGAGGTTTACGCAGCAGATGGTCCAAGACCCTTTAGAGAACGATGGGTCAAATTAAAGGTATGAACCCGAGGTACAAATGGATGTCTAAGGGAAGAACTAGTTGAGGATGATATGTTGGAATATTGACCCGACCTGATAAGAAGGTATCGGAACTGGTTGAAACTTAAGCATCTGCGAAGGCGGACCCGACGTAGTCCATGACTACTGACCCGACCAAGGAAAGAAGTGAGGAATAGGGTCCAACATCATTTACCTCGACATGCCGACCCGAGGACCGAGGGTGGGATTGCAGTATCTTGTACTTATATATGAATGACGTAAGCCCTATATGATAGTTTGAGCCTCCAGAAGGCTGATACGGTGGGAGCATGACAAATGATTATCTTTTGACACATGGAACAATATGAGAGTGGTTGAAATGCAGGCTATAAAATGGGCATAACGTGTAGCAGAGGGTAAATGTGAGAATGATGGTTTTTCAGATGGCAGAGGGTGGTTGTGTCAGACGGTCAAAGCCACTATTTGTAGAGTAGTTGGGGAAAATAGTATGAGCGACAATGATAGGCTGACGTAAGCTGACGCCACAGGTTGGTGTAATAATAGGTTCAGAAGCCTATATAAATAGGTTAAAGATTCATATTTAAGGGCTAGCAATTTTGATATTTTTTAACTTGTTAAAAACATTTAAAGCTCAGTGATAGAGAGAGAAATCACGTGGGTTTGACCCGAGCTAGTAATAAAAATTCCCTTCTTTGTTCCGTGGATGTAGGTTGGAGCCACTCTCCACCGAACCACGTTAAACCTTTTTCTTTCTCTGTGATTTTCTGTTTGTTCGCCAAGTTTTCTTTTAGTTCCCAACTGACCAAACAAATTCACTACTTGAGGGAGCTCTGTTCGAGGAGTGGATTTTACCAAATCGCCCCTGGAACGAAAAACAACCGTCAACAGTTGGCGGCGTCTGTATGGAGCAGTATGAAAAGTAGCAAACACACTAAGATGATGGCAGGAGATGGAAATCACAAAACTTCAGACGCTTCGACAACGAAGTAGATGGAGAAGATGAAGACCCTACGAAATGAAAGGGAAGATGCTCAAAAAGATAGGGAAACAACTCAAGCCTTTATGAAGGCTATGATGAAAAAGATTGAAAAGTTAGAGAATAAGGCCAGAGAACAAGGGGAAGTAGGTCATAGCATAAGGAAAGAGGACATAACGAAAGGGAAAATGATCGCCGGAGCAGATGGAGATCATGGAAATGGGAAGAAGAATGCCCAGAGGGTGAGATTTGTAGTTATTGCTAGCACCATGCAAACAAGGAAGCCGTGGGAAGAGGAAGAATGACGGTGAACCCCAGAATTATCCAGCAACAACTCGTGTTTTGGGGAAAGTGACCTGGAACGGTATCCAAAGAGGGGAAATGAGGTTCCTAGTTATGGAAGATACCACACTCGAAGTGGAAGGCATGAAGAGGCTCTTGAGCGAGAACACGACTACTCCGAAATCCAAATGAGTTATTGTTTTCGGAGAGAGATGAGGAAGTGGGAGGAAAATGTGAAGGGAGGGGCTTGGGTTGACCATGATATGGAGACTGCATCTCCGTTTGTGAATGAAATATTGGTGGTGGAGTTTCCAATGAGATTCACCATGCTCGCGATGGATATTTATAAGGACAACACAGACCTCGAGTCTCTCATTGAAAAGTTCGTTTTATTGATGGAAATCCAGGGAATGATAGAAGAGGCGATATACAATGTGTTCCCGTTAAAATTGGAAGGGTCGGCCAACTTGTGGTTCAGAGTTGAGGAAGTCTTTTATGCGAGGTGCATGCGTACGAAGAGAGAAAATGAGGTCATTAAGGATGATGGAGCAGAGAATTGACGAGCCCCTGAAGAATTTTGTCGACATATACCACAGTTTGGTGTTAGAAGTGTGGGTGTATGAGTCTCTATAGGCGTTAGAGAGTTTTATAGGAGCTATAAGGTTTAGAAAGCTATGGTCCCACCTGATGATCCATGAGGTGCCAGACTATACCGCAGCCTTGGACCAAGTAAGGAAGTTTGTGTTTTTTAAAAAAAAAGAGGAGAAAATAGCCTGATGAAGAGCTACCCAGACACCAAAGTGCCAAGGCAAGAGAATCAGTATGACATGGCAAGAAATCAGAGAAGACCGGCCCCGAGGTAGAAGAACTTTATGCCGATAGCCTAGGGTAATCCAATGCATGAGAGAATGCCCTAATAAAGGTTGCTCATGTCGCTGGAGGTAGGGGTGGGCGCGGTTCGGTTTGGTTCGGTTTTTGCTAAAAACCGAACCAAACCATATTTTACGGTTCGGATTTTTTACCTCTCAAACCAAACCATTAAATAACGGTTTGGTTCGGATTGAAATTTTTTTAAACCAGCGGTTTACGAATTGGTTCGGTTCGATTTACAGATTATTATATTTAAAACAAATTTTCATCCACTTAAGTGAAGACAAAAAAAAAAAAAAAACTAGTATATCCAACAAATAGTATGAAGTGCTAGGTGTAAGCTGTGACTCCAGAGACACATGCACTCCATTAAGGATTGAAAAATGAGGCACAATTAATTCTTGTATTTTTTAAAAATTATCTTGAATAATGATGCTACCATCGTTCTAATTAAGTGACAAATCCAACATCTTACTTTCAAGAATAATGATGCTACCATAAAATAAAAAATTTAAGAATAAAAGTATTAACAAATAAATTGAAAATAAAAGTATTAACAAAAAATTTAAGAATAAAAGTATTAATATACTAATAAAAAGAAAACATAGAATAAAATTTAAAGAAAAATACAATTTTTTTTATAAAAATATATAATTTTTTTAATTATAACGGTTCGGTTCGGTTTAACAGGTGCGGTTCGGATTATCTCCTGAACCGAATCGTAAACCGTTTGGGGTGGGCCAATCCGAACCGCAAACCGAACCGTTAGAAAAAAACCATAAATTCGGTCCGGTTTGGTTCGGTTTGCGGTTTGGTTTGGTTCGGTCGGTTTTTTTGCCCACCCCTAGCTGGAGGAGTATCATACACCGCCTTGAATGGACTATTGGCTTAAATAGCTCGGGAAATTCAGGATAAGGGCTTACTGACTGAGCCCGACTTGAGGAGGTTCTCGATTGAGAAGTGAGACCAGAAGGCTTATTGCGCACACCATAATGTGAAGAGACATGCCACAAAGCGATGCAAAGACCTGCAGGAACAAATGGAGGACCCAGTGAGAATGGTTACCTAAAGGAATGCATAGACCAGAGGCTATGAGGGTCAGACATCATAGGGAGCAGAGGCCAATGTTCATAATAATAGGAGGAATGATGTTGGTCGGGGATTCAAATATAGCAAAAAAGAACTACTGCCGGACCAAGGGCCCAGAGGTACTGACAATGGAGAGGGCTCTAAATATCCAGAAGTCTAAGACAATGCCTATAATGTTCACCGAGGAAGACACCCAAGGGGTGAGTTACCCTCATGATGATGCATTGATAATCAAGGCTAATATTGACGGGGCTGAGGAGGAAAAATAATGGTGGATCCATGAAGCGTGGTGGATATCATCTTTATGGAAGCCTTGAATGACTTGGGCGTGGATGTCACTACCTTAATCCAGGACACAACACAATTGTATTAGTTTGGGGGAGTAACGGTTGTCCCACTAGACCGTGTACAGTTAACAATGACTATCGGGACAACTCTCTATACTCAAATCATCATGATGGATTTCACCGTAGTAGACTGTTTGAGCAGCTATCAGGTGATTTTGGGAAGGCCCTTTATAATGAAGTCGAGGGCAACTATGTCGAGTTATTACATAAAATTGAAGTTTTTGACCTTAGAGGGGGTTGGGGTTGTTTGTGGAAGCCAGAAGGTGGCAAGGAGTTGCATTGCTGCCATTTCAAAAGAAACCATGTGCATTGAAGAAGTAGGAGCGAATAGGAAAGAAATAGAAGGGGACACAACAGAAGTAGAGTCAGCCGATCCCTGACCTGAGGAACCTGCCTAGTTAGGAGTAGGGAAAAGTTGCAGTTAGGGTGCCTTTTGACCGCGGGAAAATAATAAGGGTTGGGGTCGGGCTCGAGCCAAATTTGAGAAGGCAGCTGTTGGATTTTATTACATTTAATAAAAGAGAAACTAATCATTTCATATTTATAATTTCATTAATCCATTTAATTTAGCACATTTGTAAAATAATAATTATATTTATGTTTTATTTATTTTTATAGTGATTTTTATTTATTGTGTAGGTAAAATACTACTTCAGATGTTCAACAGGAAAATGAATATGAAATCTGAATTCTAAAACCTAGAAACCTAAAAGAGCGTGATAACTAAATTTAAAATCAGACTTGCAAAACATTTACCATGTTTAGATTGTCAATAAATGAAGTTATAATGTATTTACCCATAATATATATATATATATATATATATATATATATATATATATATATATATATATATATATTATATTGGAGGTCCTACTAGGTATATATACATAATATATTATTTAAATTTTAAAAAACATTGCCATCACCTTTCAGTGGATGGCAACCTTTGAATATATATATATATAATTAAAAAAAGAAATGAGAATTGTAATTTGCAAACTTGCAAATTGCAAGCTTGCAAATTGGAAGAAGAAGTGTCGAGCACCCAACACTTCAAAAATGAGTATGAATTCCATACTTCTCTTTGAGAATTTGTAGAGTTTCAGCTCTTATGTGTTTTATTTTTCAAGCTTTGTTGTAATTTCTTTTCTTTCAATAATAGAATTATATGTTTTTTTAATTCAAAGTATGAGTAGCTAACTCCATTATTCTAGGATAAAGGGTGAAACTCTTAATATAAGAATATAAATTAATCTTACTTATATTATATTATATGAATCGTAATCTAAAGACTAATATGTAATCTATTCTTATATTTGTGGGTGTCTTGATTCGCTGTAGACAATCTCATCTTGGTTGGTACAGTTAATACTTTACCTCATATTATATGAGATGGTAATTTAAATCTGAATTAATTATTGACAAACTTTTTTACTGCCTTTATGGATATAATTGAGTACCTAACTGGACTAATTATAGACAAATGTCATCACCACCTATATGTTGGTTTTATATATTTTGGCATAATTAATTACTGAAGTAAATTAATTGGGTAATAATGACAATTTATATATTATAAAAAGTAAGATTTATTTATATTTGAAATATCAAGAGTGGATTTCCTAACCCCCAATATTCTATTTTATTATTATAGTCCAATTTAAAATTGTCAATCGCTTCAAGCAATTCAGTCTTTTTTATTTTCACTTAAATTATTATTTTATTTTATTTTACTAAATCTATATCCTGTGGATCGACCCCAGACTTACCAAGTTATTTTATTTCTTTGACACTCTTATACTTGGGAGTAAATAACCACTTGTGAGTGTGTCAAGTTTCATGTGGTATGTATGAGTATGAAACCTACAAGGGTGACTGAAGAGAAAATCAAATTAAGAACCTTTCCATTCTCTTTGAAAGATTCGACTATGGATTGACTCTACAATCTACCATCTGGAAGTATTACCACATGGAACGAGATGAATAAGGTGTTTTTGGAAAAATATTGCCCAGCTTCAAGGGCGACCAATATTCAAAAAGATAATTTGGTATAAGTGTAATATCTAGAAATTCGAAAACTCTTTCGGAAGGATTTTATATTGCAGATCGGGTCTCGAAAGAGACTAAATTGGAGAATAAGAGTTTAAGTATTTAAATATAGCTCGAAATATTTTAAATTAAAGATTTGGTGTATTAGAAAACGTGTAGTTCTGAGAACCGATTACACGATTTTTGATTATATCGTTTTACGCATAAAGGTTTCTTGTATCGGCTATAAAGCTAGCAAACGAACTTCGTTTAAGCTGATTTTTGAACCAGTGGACTCATTTTTCCGAGACGAACAAATTTTGTGTTGAACACTTTTCTATATTCGAGCAGAAGGGCCTCAAATTTACATATTTCAAAGAATGACAGGGTTAAGGACGTAATTGCAATTTCGCAGGGTCAAAATGTAATTTCCAAACATATTCCTATAAATACCTTGAATTTTTCAGAAATTGCAAAAAACGGCATAAGCTTTCCATTTCTCTCACCCGACCCCTCTTAATCATTTTGACGATTTGGGGCAGCAGCTCGCCGGTCACCCATCCGGCCACAGCCGGCTGTCGTGACGGCACCAGAGGAGCGTCCAGCCACCCTGTGTCCAACAGGTGTTCTGATCCCGACATGGGTGTTCTGATCCCGACTCCTCGCTTCGTTTCATGATCTGAGCCACCCGCCAAATCGAAGCTCTCGGAGAGTACTAAAAGATGGCGGTGATGATTTTTCCGATGTAATGACCGGTAGTCTATACTACTGATACATTGTAGGTTTGTTATGGCAACCTCTGAGTAAAAGATTTAGGAAAGAAGTTGTTCAGATGGAGCAGTACAGAGATAAAGTAGTAGCCAAGTAATGACTAAGATACAAAGGAAGTAATGTTAGACGAAATAGTAGATATATAAAGGAAGAAGATATCCCACAGATAAGAGACAAAGACATAGACTAAGGGGATTCTCAATTGAGAATAGAATAAAGTAGAAGACGAAAAGAATACTAAGGAAAAGGTTTGGAAGTAAAACCGTCAAGGTGAAACAACGATAGGAGATTATAGCCAATAAGCAAAGACAAGAGTGTGTAACAAAAAAAGTTCTTAGTATTAGAATGAAACCAAAGATCTCTTACGTGTTAGCTCACATAACCACATAAGTACCCAGCCCTAGTTTAAGTTGACCAAACCAATACGGGTTTGGGACAACTTTAGTCACGAGTATGGGTGGTTTGGTAGAAATATAGTATAGTATTGAGCCGAGAAGAAAAGTAATTGCAATGTTGCATTTAGCGTAGCAATGAATCCTCAAGGTACGATATATGTTTATGGTCATCGGATGAAGATAAGATTTATAAGTCGTGAATATTTGCATGTATTTGAATAACAACCCATGACGGTGCTAGACTATGGAAAACAAGTTGGTGTGGAACACCGTAACTAGACTTACAGTAGCAATGAAAGTAAAGGTACATAAAGAACCTGACTCTGCACTACAAGGTCATAAGTTATACAGATAAGCAGAGGCAAGAAAATTTAGAGGGTGGAATCGATAAGCAGCCTGGTATATATATATGTATGTGTGTATCTTTCAGAGTCAAAGCTAAGTAAAGAAACCCGTTACAGAAAGTACAATACTTATAGAGATAAAAATCCTTAAGTTAAGGTAGAAAAACCTAGCCCAATAGTTATGCAGAATAAGTTAAGAGAGTGTTGAGTTCTCAGAAAGAAGACTCTTAGAATATGTATTCTTGTAGAATAGATATAAAAGTCTAGACAGTCAAGAAATAGAAGGTGTGGGAAATAAGTTGGAGTAATTAGAGTTAACGAAAGATCTAGGAATGAGGCTTCTTTGATGCACCATAAGAGGTGTAGCTGTTGGATAATATGACCCATAGCGTCACTATTTGTACAGATCATAATGTTGTTGTACAAATTAACTATGTGACAAGGAAATTGCACTTTCATCATTTGTGATTAGATCACCATAGATGTATAAATGAAGAGAGGTCCATATGATTAGTTCCTGGATTGAGAATGATATGAGACAGTATCAGTCCACGAAGGATTAATCATTAAATATCCCTAGTCGTAGTATTGTCGATACTGGACATCGATAATGCGGAATATGCTAGTATTGCACTTGTGCGCGTTGTGAGGGCACAACAACATAGTTCTCATATATTTGGGTATTGGATACTCATGCAAGTGTAATAGGAGGTTGTGTTTCACCGATGGTACGGGAAACAGCTTCGCTCTGGATAGACCCCCTCGGAATCCCATTGGTAGTATGACTATGTGTCTATGGGAGTCCGACATCAGGGTAGGTGTATTTGTATTTTTTTAGCTTGAGACTTACACCGCTAATGCTTACGACAATCAATATACTTTAGTTGAGGTCGTCCAGGGGCTGTAACAGGTTATGTGTAACGCCAATGCTGGGTATATTGAGAATCGTAGAGTATTGGGTGTGATGTCAAGACGGAAGTATCACTCCAGTCATAATGGAGATGATGTCACATAGGATACGGTATTAGTGCTCTTAAGTGCTGGCCGGCCATCGGGATATTATGACAAGGTCATGTATATCCGATTATAGAGACTAGTTACCAAACATCCGATATGTGCTTCGTACGGGGCAGACACATATCCAGTCCCAAGCCTAGCACGTGACTATCCGATACTGGGCCGATATACACAATACTTAGTAGAATACGCCTCATATAGATCCTTAGATATTCTTATAAGAATATGTCCGGAGAATTGGGTAGGCTTGGTGCTTTGCTAGAAGCCAACCTTGTCTCGTAAATCGGTAGAACGTAGTACTTGGTACGTACGTGATTCGGATACTCCGACGACCGTATTTACTGCCAACATATCCGGGGATCTCATGGGTCGCTTCCCAGTGATCCACTGATGACGTATGACTCACATATTTATTAATCTGGGATTAATTTGATGAGAGAGAAAATTAATCTAGGATTAATTACGGAGATATTTATCTAGGATAAAATATCGTCTAAAGAGAGAAAACGATTAATTTGGAATTAATCGATTAATTAATATATTCGATATATTAAACGAAATAAGATTTCGACGCGGAATTGAAATTGGATTTTAATTCGGGCGAACGAATTAATTTAGAATTAATTCGTTAGCGACGTGAATAGTGAATTCGCTAGGCGTAATCATTTAATTACGACGCAACAGAAAATTCGCTAATTGAGAATTAGCGAACCCGAGCCCGAGTGTGATTGCGAGCGCATTCGTATTTCGAATTCGAGTGCGGCAACGCAAGTCACATCAAGCGTCAAATCATTCGTCGCATCAAGCATCAAATCAAATGTCACTTTGAGTGATGTGATTGATTGATGTGATTGATTGATTGAAAGACACACATCACTTTATTAAAGTAAAATGAATAGTTGATGTGTGTTGTTGGAATAGTGTTTGGTGGTTGTAAAGCATTTACTTTGATTTTTGATTAATTGATTAGTAATTGTTTAATATATTTTTGAGAAAAATATATAAAGTGATTTTAGAAATCATTTAACAACCTAATACACACTTTCCCTCCTCTCTTTCTCTTTTCTTATTCACTCCCAAATGGGCAGTAAAATGCTCACTGGTTTTCTTCATTTTGGGCGTGAGTTTGGGAAGCAATGTGCTTGATTTTGTGGCAAAATCAAGAAGAGCTAGCACTCCGAGAGACTTGCGAAGGTGGTAGGGAGGTTCACCCATGAGTCGGGAACCATTCGACGAAGATTCGAAGCTCAAAACTTGACTCAAAACTGAAACTGTCAAGGCAGTGGACTGCATTGCAGTTGCGTTTTTGCAAGGGAAAAATCAATTTCGTTTGTTGCCGATTCGTCTCAACCGATCGATGTGAGTATTCCGCTACCTCCTTTGATGTATTCACACATGTTTTTCATTGCTTGTTTGATCTTGGGACCTTAGAATAAACCTAACAATGGCATCAAGAGCTATAGGTTCAAGCATGAAAATGTAGGGCTTAAAATTTGGGTATTTTGTATTTGAGCATGATTTTATGAAATTGGATGATTGAGTGTGCTTAAATGTTGTTTAATTGAAGATTGATTTGATCAATTTCAAGAAAATGTGTTTGGAACAATTTTCCCCAAATTTGGAGTGTTGGCCGAATGTATGTATAATTTGGAATCCATGGAATTTTTCCATTTTGATTCATTGGATGAGTTATAATGATGAAGGATGATGTTAATTTGAAGTCAATTAGATTGAATTTTGAATTGAATATAAATCCCCAAAATGTATATGTTGGCCGAATTCCATATGCCCTTTAAAGTCTTGGATTTTTGATTTTGAACATTGGATGTGTAAGAAATCATTTAGGATGTTGATTTAATGTCGATTGTGGGTTTGATTGGATTGAAACTAAATCGGATGTGAAATCCTTCCTTGGCCGAGACTAAGAAGCATGTAATGGGTTTGATTTTCATCAAAAATATGTTGGACATGTGATGATGAGGTTTAGCATGATTAATTGGACTAATTTCATCTTTTGGAAATATTGATTTGAGTAATTAATCATGAAATACACTTTAGGTAATTAAATTGGAAAATTGGATTTTTGAATTTAATTAATTGGGCCTATTTTTTGAAATTGGGCTTTTAAAGTTATAATTGGGCTTGTTGGGCTTTGTTGGACAAAGTAAGGTTAAGGCAAATTGGATTGGATCCAATTGAGCCCAAAACCATAACCATAAAGCCCAAATGCGACTAATGAACCTTTAAAGTTTAATTGGGCCTAATGGGCCGAAATTGATTTCTAAGGCTTTTGGGTGATTCCATCATTGGGCTTTGGTTGCCGAAGCCCATGCCTTAAAGAAATTAATTAAAGCCCATTGGACTTGAATTAAATTAACGTTGGACGTTAATCTGGCTTTGAGACCCGACACGATTAAATTTGGAATTTAAGTCGAAAAGGTTTATTAAATAAAGTGTAATATTTAATTTGGAATTGAATAGTGAATTAGTATTAAATACATATTAAATTTGATTTAATGTTGTAGTTTAATTTAATTTATGAATTCGTACTTTGAGTACTTATTCGCAAAACGAGTTTGACTCGACCAAAATCAAATCGTTGTTTGAACATTGGATGATCACATAATTATCAGATTAATTAATTTGATTAGATTGATTGATAGCATGCTTTTGTGTGAATACGTGGTTGTGATGAATGAATAATGTATATCGGATGGATATTGGTCGGGTGGGGCAATTTTGGAAATTGTTGTAATAAATTTGATTTATTAAATTAGACCTGCGTGTCCAGCCTTATCACCTCTATTCTCTTTGTATTCTCTTCTCACCTATTCCTCTCAATGTAAATGAGGTTTCTTTAGAAGTGTAGTGTAAGGGGTAGAAGTAATACAAGTGTTAGCTTGAGTGAGAAAGGGAGAGATTTGATCTAGGATCAATGTGTTAAGTATCCATCCGCATATCATTATTACTTTATTTCATATACGCTTTATTATGTATTTAGAATGCATGTTTAAGGGTGTATAATGAGGAGACCTTAACAAAGATAATTAAATTGGTAGCCAATTTGCACGCGAAAAGCCCTCGTCAAATATCATGCGTCTTTTCCTTCCATTGAGTGATTCTTACTCAAGATCCTAGATTGGCATGGGTTGTTGGCCAAAGTCAAGCCCTTGTCCGTCGAAGATGTGTTTGAATCACGAGGCTTTGTTCCATATTGGTGTCTTGTCCAAGTTGTGGTTTGTTGGCCAAAGTCAAGACCACTTCTTGTCCAACGACATTGATTACGAAGCTTCCATGGTCAATGGGTCCACGCTTGACTGGGATCACTAAGTTTGTTGTGCCAAAGCCAAGGCCTAGTAGATTCAGAGGAAAAAGGTTAGGGTATATATTCGATATATAGGCATATATAAGATATATGTTTCGGACTTGGATGTCCACCTACTGGATCAAGGAGTTGGATTAGATCCAATTGATCTTAGAGATCTACCTAGTTAATTATCATACAATTTGTTGGCCAAAGTCAAGATTGTGTGATATTTAATGGGATCTTAGCCCACTAGGAAACACGGTTTCCCGAGTACTCGACAGAGGGTTAGAGGCTCGACGAAAAATAGTGGGAGGCAAGAATTGAATTTGCAATATTCGTTCAATTACTCGCCATACGCGCTCAAAACAAATATCACTCGTCAAATATTTAATGTTGTTTTAAATATATAGTTGGACTATGTTCAAATAAATTCAATAAAATAGTTGATTTTATAATTGGATTATAGTAATCAATATAATTGAATTAAAATTATAGTTGATTAAATAATTGGATTATTGTAATCATTATAATAAATAGTACTAGAATTAATTGATTAAATAGTTGGACTATTGAAATCAAGAAAGAATTGAAAAGTTGGATATTTAAAATATAATCTGGGATTAAAATATTTTAAATGATTTAATTTTCAAATTGGGAACAAAATAATAGGTTACTTTATTTGATAAAATAACTTATTGAACCTAAGCCCAAAATAAGCAAATAAGTATAGCGTAAATCTTTGGAAGATTTATGTGATGATGACTTTAGTGCTTAATTTAACATACTTGTCAAAAATCTATGTTTAGATTTAATAAGTATTAAAATTGCAATAAATAATTCTTGGAGAATTAATTGACTATTCTAGAGGTGAAAAGTCAAAGTTTGCAATTGGGCATGTAGCACAAGGTGCACATTTTTTCAATATTCTAAAACCCAAGGCTTGGCCAAAGTTTGTGAAATATTGAAAAGGATAATTGACATATCCCAAAGTGACTACCATTTGGATATGGCAGACACGAAGGAATTAAAGAAAGGGCAAGGCTCTTACTTTAAAAATGATTGTCAAAGTTATGTTCACTACTAGTATTGAAATTAGATTTTAAATACTTAGTGTGGTACATAAAATATATATTGATGTTCAGAATCTGCTTTGAGCAGGATACTGACTTCAAGCTGAGATTGCTCTGCGAATCGGAAACGGGACAAAAGTCGCTGTTTCGACCGTAGATACCTAAGTTTAGGAACTACCCTTCGGGTGTGTACTTAAATTAGGAACTATTATAATGTAACTAGTTTGACTAGAGACATTATCTCTATATCAGTGTTTAATCCATTGTGGTTAAACCTTTATATTCTAGAACACTAAGTGTTTCATTATATAAAGATGATACTGAGATAAACACATTAGATGTGAATAACAGAATTTATATTTTGAATATAATTAAAATCTCAAAACATATAAAATGACAAATAGATAGCTCAAATTGATTTGATCAATTAGAGACTTATTTGTGGCATTGTTGTCTAGGACAGAATTAAACAAGACTCGTATATCCGCACTTTTGAAGAGTGGGTACTAGGACTGATTTGACTATTCAATAAAGTCTACGAATCTAGTTTGTTAGGTAAAGTACCTAAAACACTATTTACTTGGTAATAGTGTAAGTGCCACCGATCTGTTAGCTCTATTCATGGTGAAGTTAGTGGGCCCATATCTAGCTAGGCTAGATGTGAACATGAATATTTCGTGACCTTAACGGATGTGGCATCACGTTATGATTATGTGTTTCTTTTGAAGAACATAGATCGGAAACTATTAGAGTTTCGACACGAAGTAGATAAACAGATCGACTATAGTATTATGCCGTCACGGTAAGACCGTAATGAAAATACTTAAGCAGTAAGTTTCAAATATAC
The DNA here is from genome assembly GCA_019454045.1 of Zanthoxylum bungeanum. NCBI lineage: Eukaryota > Viridiplantae > Streptophyta > Magnoliopsida > Sapindales > Rutaceae > Zanthoxylum > Zanthoxylum bungeanum. The sequence goes on from SKCR01004425.1 coordinate 170,901, forward strand.
ATGAAAGAGTACAATATTCTTTCAGATGAGGACTCCTCCCGAGACATGTTAGTTTGACGGTGTGTCCAAACTAAAAACCGAATTTTGTTGGACATGATAAAGTTTATCACGAGTCGCTCTGAGCTATCATTTCCTTCAACATGATATGTATTAACAGTGCAAAACTTATTTAGAATAAGGTTCCATAAAAACTGTTTGACAGATATCATATAGGATATGAACAGGAAAGAAACATGGTTTCTCATTCCTAATAATTTGGGTATGCCAGGCATAAAGTTTGGATGATACCAAACTAATGACCCAAATTGGATAAATGTCATACATTGGTTATCCTAATGGGAAACCATAAGTATAGTACTTATAATCTCACATGAGAACAATATGATTGTTGCTCACCATGCGGTTTTCCTGAGAGGAATACCGATATGCAGTGGTCAGTGGGAGGATAGTGATACTCGATGGAAATCAGAGTAATACTATTCAAGGCACGAAGTACTTAAAGGAACACAAACAGTTCATCAATGATGAATCTGTACCATTAATCTTCGAATACACAAGAACCTCGTAGATCGGAGAGAGTCAGAAAACAACCTGGGGTATGGGTTTCTGATCTCACCTCATAAAGATATTAATCTTGTGGAGGTATACCAACCGACTACGTTTTGAGGAAGTGATACAAGGTATCGACTCCCTATCATGGCAAAATGCCATGAGTCCAAAATGGATTCCATGTATAACAACTATGTTTGGATACTAGTTGTTGTACCGCAAGGCATTGTGCCTATTGGTACAATGTAAGTCTTCAAGGAAGACATACATGGATGGCAACATACCAACGTACAAAGCTAGGCTTGTGACGGAAAGGTATCGTTATCAACATTGTGTTGATTACGGTTCAACCTTTTACCTGTTGCCATGGTAAATCCATTTGGATAATGCTTGCTGAGAAACTGTACATTTATGAAATGTGTCAGTTAAAGATCAAAATCGCTTTCCTTAAACGGAAACCTTTTGGAGGATGTTTATAACATTCTGACGATTTTGTCGTACTAAAACCAGCAAACAAGATTGCGGGTTATTCGATCCATGTTTGGATTGAAGCAAGCATTAGGTTCTTAGAACTGATGTTTTGATGAAATCATAATGGTATATGATTATATTCAAATCGAAATAATTCTTGTGTATATATGAAGGTTAGTGGGAGAGCACTGACAATGAGTGTCCTGTATAAAATAATGATAACATATATGTCATTTCTTGGAAATGAAATTCCCATAAAACAATCGGCGAAAGCTTGGCTTTCAAGAAAATTCTCCGTAGAATTCTTGGGAGAAAACAACCTTTATTCAAGGAATAAAGATCTACTGGGGTAGATTAAATTGTTAACACTCTCTGAGAAATTGTACATTTAAAATGTACGTGACCTGGTGTCTCATACGCTTTGAGCATATGGATTCATAAACAGGTCAATCCGATTGATAGTCAATGGATTGAAGTTAAGAACATACTTAGTATCTTAGAGAACTAAGGATGCTGTCTTAAACTGTGGAGAAAGAGAACTTGAAGTGACTGGGATCACTGTAGCAAGTTTCCTAACCGATAAAGACGACTAAAGGTCGCAAACGGTACTATAAAGTTTGAATAACGGAACAATATGCTGGAAATCTTCCAAGCAAGATAAAGTTACCGAATAAACAAAAAATGCGGGTTAATTGCAGCAGCTGAGGCAACAATAGAAGCCTTTTGGGTCAATAATAAATCTAATAAGATTAGATATAGTTCTGTTAGCAACTGAACTAGGTGTCAGCACAGGCTAAAGAATTAATGGTCTCATCAACGATCCAGATATATACTTCGATATTCATCTTACTCGTTCAGATCATACATCGTGGCGATGTGATGATAGTATAAATTGCGTCAGATGATAATCATGAAAAACCGCTGACGAAAACATTCCTCAGCAATTTGAGCAAACCGTACATAGTTCGGGTGTACGACACTTGAGTGACTGGCTATGTGCCAAGTGGGAGATTGTTGGATAATATGACCCATAGCGTCACTATTTGTACAGATCATAGTGTTGTTGTACAAATTAACTATGTGACAAGGAAATTACACTCTCATCATTTGTGATTAGATCACCATAGATGTATAAATGAAGAGAGGTCCATATGATTAGTTCCTGGATTGAGAATGATATGAGACAGTATCAGTCCGTGAAGGATTAATCATTAAATATCCCTAGTCGTAGTATTGTCGAGACTGGACATCGATAATGCGAAATAGGCTAGTATTGCACTTGTGCGCGTTGTGAGGGCATAACAACATAGTTCTCATATATTTGGGTATTGGATACTCATGCAAGTGTAATAGGAGGTTGTGTTTCACCGATGGTACGGGAAACAGCTTCGCTCTGGATAGACCCCCTCGGAATCCCATTGGTAGTATAACTATGTGTCTATGGGAGTCCGGCATCAGGGTAGGTGTATTTGGTCTTAACCTTAGACTTATACCGCTAATGCTTACGACAATCAATATACTTTAGTTGAGGTCGTCCAGGGCTGTAACAGGTTCTGTGTACGCCAATGCTGGGTATATTGAGAATCGTAGAGTATTGGGTGTGATGTCAAGACGGAAGTATCACTCCAGTCATAGTGGAGATGATGTCACATAGGATACGGTATTAGTGCTCTTAAGTGTTGGCCGGCCATCGAGATATTATGACAAGGTCATGTATATTCGATTATAGAGACTAGTTACCAGACATCCGACATGTGCTTCGTACGGGGCAGACACATATCTAGCCCCAGGCCTAGCACGTGACTATCCGATACTGGGCCGATATACACAATACTTAGTAGAGTACTCCTGATATAGATCCTTAGATATTCTTATAAGAATATGTCCGGAGAATTGGGTAGGCTTGGTGCTTTGCTAGAAGCCAACCTTGTCTCGTAAATCGGTAGAACGTAGTACTTGGTACGTACGTGATTCAGATACTCCGACGACCGTATTTACTGCCAACATATCCGGGGATCTCATGGGTCGCTTCCCAGTGATCCACCGATGACGTATGACTCGCACATTTATTAATCTGGGATTAATTTGATGAGAGAGAAAATTAATCTAGGATTAATTACGGAGATATTTATCTGGGATAAAATATCGTCTAAAGAGAGAAAACGATTAATTCGGAATTAATCAATTAAATTAATATATTCGATATATTAAACGAAATTAGATTTCGACGCGGAATTGAAATTGGATTTTAATTCGGGCGAACGAATTAATTTAGAATTAATTCGTTAGCGACGTGAATAGTGAATTCGCTAGGCGTAATCATTTAATTACGACGCAACGGAAAATTCGCTAATTGAGAATTAGCGAACCCGAGCCCGAGTGTGATTGCGAGCGCATTCGTATTTCGAATTCGAGTGCGGCAACGCAAGTCACATCAAGCGTCAAATCATTCGTCGCATCAAGCATCAAATCAAATTTCACTTTGAGTGATGTGATTGATTGATGTGATTGATTGATTGAAAGACACACATCACTTTATTAAAGTAAAATGAATAGTTGATGTGTGTTGTTGGAATAATTTTTGGTGGTTGTAAAGCATTTACTTTTGATTTTTGATTAATTGATTAGTAATTGTTTAATATATTTTTGAGAAAAATATATAAAGTGATTTTAGAAATCATTTAACAACCTAATACACACTTTCCCTCATCTCTTTCTCTTTCATTATTCACGCCCAAATGGGCAGTAAAATGCTCACTGGTTTTCTTCATTTTGGGCGTGAGTTTGGGAAGCAATGTGCTTGATTTTGTGGCAAAATCAAGAAGAGCTATCACTCCGAGAGACTTGCGAAGGTGGTAGGGAGGTTCACCCATGAGTCGGGAACCATTCGACGAAGATTCGAAGCTCAAAACTTGACTCAAAACTGAAACTGTCAAGGCAGTGGACTGCATTGCAGTTGCGTTTTTGCAAGGGAAAAATCAATTTCGTTTGTTGCCGATTCGTCTCAACCGATCGATGTGAGTATTCCGCTACCTCCTTTGATGTATTCACACATGTTTTTCATTGCTTGTTTGATCTTGGGACCTTAGAATAAACCTAACAGTAGCATAGCCGTAGTGCAAAGTAATCAGCAAGAATTTTATGAAAAATAGGACGAGGAGTCCCATATCGATCAAGAATTTCAGAAGTATAAGGTATGAAACAGAAGTTAAGGTAAGAGAAAGACCAAGGCGTACTTATTAGATAAATGATGAATGATCAGTTTAACAGAGCTCTTAGTCACCAAGTCATAGTGAACCCGGTTAACGTGAGTTAGTTTACAGTAAAGTAAGAATCCTAATAGAAGGAAATAAAGATGGTTATGAGTATATAGTCAGTTTAAGTTGATGGATTGGAAAGAAACGTAAACTCTGTGACCTATAGTAGCATCCTAAGTTTAAAAAGGATTTAAGGACAAATCTTATTTAAGAGGGGAAAAATTTATAATGACCGGTAGTCTATACTACTGATACATTGTAGTTTTGTTATGTCACGACGAAGGTAAAATAATATAAATTATGATACAACACAAATACACTCACGAAATGACTTTGGGGATAAACGCTAAATCCTTCGAAATTCCGATTCGAAATTCTATAGTGTTTCACTCCGGATAGCCCATGATATTTGGGCCGTACCTTTATCATACAAACTCCGATTTTTATGAATTTTATAACGTCGGAAAGCTAAGATCGAGATATACAACTTTCACGTTGAATATCTTTCCAAATTTGAACCAGAAGTAAGCCAAAAATGCAGATTAAAAATTTGTATTAATAGTAACCGAGAGACATTTTAGTAATTCACAAGTTTCTTCAAATTTTTACACTTTTCTACTCTTAAAATGGCCAAGTATAAAAGGGGATACTATTCAAGTATCCTCAAAATTCAGAAGAAGAGAGAAAGAAAAAAATGTGAAGGAAGAAGAGAAGAAGAATATGAATGAAGAAAAAGGAGAAAATAAGAAGAAGAGGAAAGAAGAGAAAGAAGAAAAGAGAAAGAATAAAGAAAAGAGAGAAAAAGGGAGAAGATGAAGCAAGGAAGAACATTGACCTCCTCGGAAGGCTCGAAAGATGAAGAAAATCAAAGAAAAAGAGGTAAGAAAAGCATGACCCAAATTGAAATACTTTGAGTTTTAATGATTTGATAATTGTAATATGTTGAGAGTTTGAGTATGATGATGATTGAGTGGTTGTTGTGCTAAAAAATGGTGATTGGGAAAAACCCCCATCTTGTTAAATTTTGGGTGAAAATTAAGTGAAGCTAATAGAATAGATGTAAGTTGGTATTCAGTGAGATATTGATAAGGTTGTGGATGCTTATTGAGGTCTAAAGGAATGGTTTATGTAATAAAATTGATATAGAAGTTTTAAGGATGCAATTGGGAAAGATAGGCTTGAGAAAGCAAGTGTAGAAACATGGAAATTAGATTCGCGTCGCGATGCCAAACGGGTTAGCGTCGCGACGCATAGTGGAAAATTTAGAACCATTTCTGGAATGTTTACGTCGCAACGCGTCACACTTTGAGTCGCGACATAAGATCAAAATTTCCCCAAATCAATTTTTAATTCATTCTAGTTCCACTCCAACGTGTTAGAATCCACCCTAAGAGTCTCGTATCAACCCGTATGAATATAATAAATCATTATATAAGTACGATATGCCTCAAAGTGAAATCCCTTACTTGAATAAGCAAACTTAGCTTGATTCCGATCTATATATTCTTAGTCCATTTTCTAATCGAAATTATTGATGATAGATCATCACCGGAACCACAAGTTACTCCAGTGAAGTGAAGAAAGGCTAACGGAACTCCAAAATAGTAAGTGGACATTCTTTCCTTAAGTTGATTTTAATTTTAACCAGATTCACTTTTTACTTTTAGGGCGTTAGCCAATTTCTTTTACAATTACATTTTGTTTAGGATATTTTGAGAAAAGATTTAGAAAGGAAATATTTTCAAACATGAGTTTTATGATTTTCGAGGCATTGGGGAAAAACCCACCTCACTATGTAACTTGTCACAGACATGGAATTGACAGACAGCACATGTGCACATGTAGAGGACTAGGGGGATGGCGATACGTAACGTTCCCAGATCCTAATTCAGGACTAAGGATGACAGATTCCCCTAGATCCTAGTTTCAGAGCTTGGAGGGTGGCATAGATCCGCACCCCCAGTTCTAGATCAGTGGCTTGGGGGACATGGATACGTAACGCCCCAAGACCACTAATTTCAAAGGAAGGATTCACATGCTTTTGGGGACAACGATACGTAACGCCCCAAAGTCATAGATTTGCACTTCTGGCTCTAGTTAGGCGTATGAGGGGATGGTGATACGTAACGCCATTATACGTCGGTTTTTTAGAAAATGTTACAGATTTCAAAGGTAGCTTCCAAACACAGTTTTCAAGAAAGGTTTTTAGAAAAAAAAGTTTTCAGAAAACAATAGTTTTATATAAAAAAAAAAAAACTTACAGAAAAGATAAGTTTTATAAAAAAAGTCTAGAGAGATTTTTAGAAGAAACCCAGTGTTTTCAGACAGAAAACGAGTTTTCGTAGAAAAAGTGCTATTTCTTTAATTTTTTGTTTTAAGAACCAAATATTTTTATAACATTATTTTAGTTTTTGTCCACTCACTTAGATCGTACAACGGTCTAACCCCCACTCCCAATTTCTTATTTTACAGGTATTCCTAGCGGACGAGCTCGAGAGGACGAATACTGATGGCAGTCTCTAGAGGGTCTGAGTCCATCTGTCAGAGATTAGGTTAGTCGAGTTAAGTAAAGTCCAGTCCAGGAAGTTGTATACTAAGATGTGTATGGGTATTCATGTATAGAGTTTATGAGTTAGTTGATATTTGTACGTTTAGTTTTATGTGAACTATTTTTTGTACTATGTCATGGTTTTGGGCATTGGTCCCATATGAGAAAGATTACATTTGAAAAGAGTATTATGGATGATCATAGTTAGAAAGTCAGGGGGATAGTATGGTCTATTCCCTACCGGTAGCATCTCTCGGATTAGGGATATTACATCCGATTTGTGCTCGATTGCACGCAAAATGTGAAGAAAGCAGCGGTGAACAGTAACGACAAATGAAAAATAATTTTGATCAAAATTTCATCGATTCCAGTGCGTTTGTGGGATCGTTTGGAGTCTGTATACGATCTTGAAATCTCGGTAAGACCTCCCGGTAAAAATCCAAAAATTTCACGTTTATAGTTAAATGTTTGGATGTATACAGTAGCTTCGTAGAGTAATGTAATGATATAAATTGAGTTGTCTGAGCATTAGTATATTGAATATGTGCATTTGGTAGAATTCGATAGAAAATCAGAGCTAATTTGATCGATCCGATAAGTACAGCGAGTTTTCGATAAAATCGAGTTTTACACGCATTTGTGTTTTAATGAACGTAATTAAGAATATAGATTATTTACGATGATACGATATTATTTGAGTAATTCTAAAGAGGTTCGGAGGGCTTAGGATCATTCCACATCGTTTTTGAAAACTTTTTTGAAGATTTTTTAGAAACGCGTAATTTGCATATTTGAGCTACTGAATTGACATAGAACAATATTTAATGATGTAATATAAGTATTGGATGTATTCTGAGTAATGACATTGAAAAGGAATTTAATTTGGATTATCCCGGAAAGTTTAGGAGTTTATGCTATCAGTAAGTTTTCCATGATAAACAACTCTCACAATCCGTATTTTGTGTTACAGATGAGGAAAGAGAAAGGGTAGCATGGACCCCAGGTAAGTGTCTCACTATGAACTCATAGTAGTAGACAAGATACGATGGTTGATTATGTGTTTAGATATGTGTATAGATTGAAGGCTCACAAAAATAAGTAATAGTAGTTATATAGTTTTAGAAAGCATGAAATAAGAGTTTCGAGAGGTATTGACAGAGAGATTCGTAAAAAGTACGTATAGAAATAGATTGTATGAAAGTATGCATAGTGTCAGGTTTCTAGATAACAAGCAGTATCAGCATGAAAAGTTTAGTACAAGCAGTCATTATATTTTCATAGTTAAGCACGTCTTCTAGTAGAACGCGTTTTCAGTACGAGTGATGTAAGGGTTTTGTAAATAGTTTTAACTAAGTTTCCAGACCTCAGTTTAGTTTTGGTCAGAGTGTGGAACCAGTGTATGAAATATGTTAATATATTTAATTACATGTGCGAGCATTTTTCATATGGTTGAGTTTGTTGAAATGGGGTACGGGTCCATTTTGTATGTATTGGATGAGTGAGATGTCACCGGCTTATAATTGAGTGTGGTCGACTTTGCTATTGTGTATATGGGTAATGACATTGCTTTGCATTGCATTGCATTTCGTTGCATGACTTACATGATCATATGGTTGTTATGATGATGCATATGTGTTTTTCATACCTAGAGGGAGACACAATGTTCATTGACAGATACAGACCCAGGACCAGTGGGATGGTGATACGTAACATCTCTGGATCCTAGTTATAGTGGGTGGACCTTTCAAAGAAAGATTTTAAAACTCGAGTTTTATGTTTTCGAGGCATGGGGAAAAACCCACCTCATTATGTAACTTGATTCAGATATGGAATTTACGGAGAGCATATGTGCACATATAGAGGACTGTGGGGACATCGATACATAACGCCCTCAGATCCTAGTTCAGGACTAGGGATGACAGATGCCTATAGATCCTAGATTCAGAGCTTAGAGGGTAGCATAGATTCGTACACCCAGTTATAGTTCAGTGGCTTGGTGGACGACGATACGTAACGCCTCAAGACCACTAGTTTCAGGGACAAGAGTGGCATGTTTTGAGAGATGGCGATATGTAATGCCCCAAAGTCATTGGTTTGCATTCCTGGCTCTGGTTAGGCGTATAGGGGGACAGTGATACGTAACGCCCCCATAGTCAGGTTTTCAGAGACAGAGATCAGTTTTTCAAAAGCAGTTTTCAAAGATCAGTTTTAGAGATAGTTTTCAAAATAGATCTTTCAGATACAGATTTTTCAGAAACAAATTTTCAGAAATGGATTTTCAGAGATAAATTTACAGAAAATGATGGTTTATAAACTAGTTTTCAAGAGAAATAGTTTTAAGAGAATCTCAGAGTTTTACAGACAGAAAAAGATTTCCAGAAAAGTTTCATAGGAAGAGATTTGTTTTAAGACAAGAAAAGAATTTTCAGAATGATTGGCTTTCTTGATCTTTGATATGGAAGTTCAGTGATATCCAGTTCTATTTGATGAGTATTATCGTAGTATGGTATGAGTATATACTTTGTATAAATTGTATATTGAGATGCATGGTCGATTTATGATATTAATGTAAGGGTTGAGTGTTGACTGTTTACCACACTTAGAATGTAGTTGTGAGGATTTCAATGGATGGTATCAAGTGTTAGTATATTATATTATATAGAGGTATGAGGCTTTAGCTCAGTGTTTCGGTAGAAGTTTTACAGCTCATAGTTCATTAATGCTTATGTTTTAGCTTACGTAATCCATATCAAGTAACTAGTCATAGTTTAAGCTCACTAAACCACCACGGGTTTGGGTTGGCCTTAGCCATGAGTTTGGGTGGTTTGGTAGATAATAAGTTAGTTTCGGTTAGGAGAAATTTTATGTTGCTAGTATATAAAGTATATCTATATTGTAGAAAAAGAGTATGTATATATGTGGATGAATACTTCTAGATTGGTGTATGAGAGATGCCAGATTTTCGTAGATGTGAAATATAGTGTGGAATCGAGAAGATAAGTTCACTACCTTGTTGCATTCAGTACAATGAGTAAATTATCCAGGTATAATATAAGTAAACGACCAACGGATAAATATGAGATTTATAAGTTTGTGTATTTACATACTTGATATATTTACATAAGACGTGAGAACTTACTGAGCTTTATAGCTCACACCTCGACTGTTTGCTAGTTTTGTAGGTTCACATTGGACTTAAAGAGGTAGAAGATTTCCTTTGACGTCTTGCAGAAAGTGGATCACCCCGATGCAGTCAAGTGGGTCTTGGGTTGTTGTATGGTTCTGGGATATGTATTTGGGCTCCCACAATTTTAATTTTATTTATTTGTATCACATGTGTAGTTTTAATCGTATTGAGCTCATAGTTATTTCTAGTTATTTGAAATTTGTCAGGCCGAAGGCCTATTTATATATGAGTTGAGATTTGTCAGGCCGGAGGCCTATTTGCATGAGTTGAGATGATTGATTTTGGATTTAATATCAGGACACCTCGAGGTGCTGGACCTAGATCCAAGATTCATGATTTTTAGCAAAGGTCATGCCGAAATTTTAGTAGAAACAGAGGCTTATGGAGATGTGTTTTCCTGTCTCCTGCCGGTAGCGTCCTGGCTTCGGGCGGGATGTTATAATAAGGTAGCACAATGGAGAGTCCTTATACGAATATTGGGAACCACTACAAGAATTATGGCTTTTAGCGTCCAAATATTTAGCGTCCAAATAGTATTCGACGCTAAAAGTGAGTTTTAGCGTCGAAAATGATATTCGACGCTATATGTCATATTTTTAGCGACAGAATAAAACTTCGACGCAGAATATTAATGTTTTAGCGTCGAAAACTTTTTTCGACGCTAAAATCAGTACTTTAGCGTCGAATAATATTCGACGCTGAATAATTCTATTATTGCAATAATTTTTAGCGCCAAATATTACATTTTTAGCGTCAAAAAACGGAGTCGACGCCAAAAATATACTTTTAGCGTCGAACATATATCGTCGCTAAAGGTTTATGAAGTTTCCATCGACAAATCCTTAATTCTTTCGCGTCTAAATTAAATTCGACGCTAATTTTTTGATATTTAGCGTCGAAAAAACAGTTTCGACGCTAAAAACGTCAACAATTAGCGTCGAATTTATATATTCGACGCTAAAGATAGATTAAAATGCAGATTGTCACCAACCCTTCTCCCCCTCTGTTTTTTCTCTCATTCTCTTCATTTTCATCCTCTGAAATATGAGAATTTCTCCTCTACAGCCTCACATCTCTCCTAAAAATTTTCAATAAAATTGTAATCAATTTCCGATAAGGTAATTCTTCTTTCATATTCTTTATTATTTTCAATTTTTATGATTATATGTTGTTTATATGTTGTTTGTTAGTGATTTATGATTCATATATGTAAAGTAAGTATATTATTAATAAATATAATTTTTTTGTAAACTATTTAATTTATCAACCAAATATATATATATATATATATATATATGCTTAAATAAAGTATTACTAATTAGTAATGTTGATTACTGTAAAATGATATCTAATAATTATATTATTATATTTAGGTATTCTGCTGAAATGGATAGAAATTGGATGAGCTCTCTGGATAGATTGAGTGTTGAATATCGTAATGGAGTGTCTGAGTTTATGGAAGTCGCAAAGCAACACGTTGATGCAGAAGGTCGTGTTCGTTGTCCATGTGCAAATTGTTTGAATAGGAAAAGGAAGCGGTTAGATGAAGTTCATAATCATTTATACTGTAGGGGTTATTAGGGGGTGAATCCGGTAACGCAGCGGAAGCGGTGAAACTCCGATTTTCAGATTTCAAAACTTTTTCTTGGATTAATTAAATAAACATATTTATTTAATTTCCCATAATCAAATTATGAAACAAAATTTCAAATGAATCATATTCAAGTGAAATTACCAAATTACCCTTATATGGTATTTTGTCCATTTTAGTCCGAAATTGATCCAATCAATTTTGAATGATTCCAAATCATTTCTAAGATGAACTTAGCATGTTCAAAACATCAAAACACCAAAGCAACCAAAATCCCCAATTTTTGACCCTAAGGCCGAATGCACCATTTGGTGCCCAAATTGACCATTTGGTCATTTCATGCTTCAAAACTCATCCAAATGAATCCAATAACATGAAACTTTGCATGCATCATATACACACCCCAATTCTCAACATATATGAAAAGCCCCAAATTTGGAATAGTTAAGAACCCTAATTTTTCAATTTCCACAAATTGGACAAATTAGACCAATACATTAAATCAATTGTTTCAATCATCATTCTTCCATCCAATCCAAGTCTCAACACAATGAAACAACTCAAGATCAAATCTAGGTCATTTAAGAGTGGGTCAATAACTCTAGATTAGCAACATGGTTTCATAAACCTTAAAAGAATGTTTACAACTACACTAGTTACAAACTTCCTTCATCATACATGCTTTACACCTTCACCAAAACTTCCATCAACAAAAACCACAAAGAAAAAAGAAGGAATAACCTAAGGATATCATATATTTAAGCCTAGATCTTAAGGAACAATTTCCTTACTAATAGTAAGTTGGAAAAAACTTACTAAAATCAAGCTTTCCTTTGATCTTTCTTTCTTTCTCAAGCTTCCTTTAGGTTTCTTCAATGGTGTTTTTGTTTTAGTAAAGTGTATTAGGTTATTCAATGCAAATGAAATGAAAACAATATATACTTGTTGAAAATAAGCCCTTGGCCGAAAATCAACAAACATATACAACAATTTAATTTCATTTTCATTTGACATTAATTTGATCAAGTTGATTAAATATCCAAAAACACTTTATTAGATATTATAACTTGGTCAACAAAGGCAACTAATCCATTTAAATCAATATCCTAAGTTAAGATATTTATAATTTAATTAATTTAATCATTTAACAATTAAATAATTAATTAATTAATTAAATACAAATATATTAAATATATATATAATATTTACATTAAATATTAAAATATATATTCATTTAGGATATAAGTCAAATAACTCATTTTGACTATTAATTAATGTGTATTTAAATTAATCAAGTATTAAATGTAAATACACAATAATTAGGCAAATGACTATCTAGTCCCTTTAGCACGTATCTTGCGTTTAACCTTTAAACGAATTTATAAATAATCAATATTATTTATTAATGTTGCTCTAGTGCTCTACGAGTATGTTTCATTATTGAGACTCTCTAGATTCAGGTATATCTGTCACGAAATCTAATTTCGTGTCCATAATCTATCCACCGTAGTAGATTATGACGATCACGGATAATCTCGCTGAACCATACAGGTCGAGGTCATGGAAAATGTATAATTCCTCCGTCACAGGTATCCGGATAAATCCCAGAGATATAGATGTAAACGTCAAATCTCTATCGGAGATTATCCAGTCGACTATTCTATTAGCAATCTCAAAAAGAATGTTTAGAACTAGCTTCTAAACTTTACCACGGGCCCATGGTTTATCTGATTGCTAATCATATGGACTACTTATGCTCTGGTACACAGAACTGACGGATCCTATCTTGATACACATAGGACACCCTGAGGATCTATACACCCAACGAACAGGAGGAGGTCTGATCTAAATAGATCGGTGACGTGACTGCCGTCTAAGTGTGTAGAAGATGTCTCATGTGCCCACAATGGCATCTCAAGTATAAGAATCACAAGTGCTACTCAACCCAAGAAGATTCTTATTGACGCTGGTGTACCATCCATTAAGAATCTTCGGTGAGTCGTTCAATGTTTATCCGTTATAAACACCTACACGTCTATATAGTCTCCAAGACTTATGGTTCATTGAGAAACCATTGGAATCATATATTCCAGTATACGACATGTACCGGTCTCAACGGGTTTACTATACTGACCAAGTAGTGTAAACCTTGACCAGGAACTGTCTGAGAATGACAACGTCATGATACTTCTCAATGTCCGTTGCGACGCTTTTGCAACTGTATCATGACTAATCATTCTAGGGTCATTACGTCTTTACCATATAGAAAGATAGATTATATTATAGAAACTGTATATATTATTCATAATAATAATGTTTTACAGAAGTATTTAACAGAAATACAACCGGGAATTGGCGCTCTAAGCACCAACCCCAACAAAATCTCCCACTTGCTCTAGTGCCAATATCGATTGTATCTAATACCCATCGACTCCACGTGTTTATCAAACAACTTCGGAGGTATGGCCTTCGTCAGCGGGTCTGCTACATTATCTTCACTCGGTACCTTGCACACGACAATATCCCCTCGCGACACGATCTCTCGAATGATGTGGGTACTTGCGTTCCACATGCTTCGACTTCTGATGCGCCCTCGGTTCCTTTGCTTGCGCAATGGCTCCAGTATTATCACAGTATAACGGAATCGCATTCTCGATACTTGGGACAACTCCCAATTCTGTGATAAAGTTCTTTATCCACACAGCCTCTTTTGCAGCTTCAGAAGCTGCAATATATTCCGCCTCAGTGGTGGAATCAGCTGTCGATCCCTGTTTGGAACTCTTCCAACAAACTGCACCTCCGTTAAGGGTAAAGACAAATCCAGATGTAGACTTTCTATCATCGGGATCCGATTGGAAATCGGAGTCTGTATACCCATTAACCTGCAGTTCGTTTCCTCCATATATATCAACTTATCCTTAGTACCTTTAAGATACTTTAGGATATGTTTAATGGCCATCCAATGGTCATTACCTGTATTGGACTGATATCGACTAGTTACGCTAACAGCGAAACTGATATCAGGCCTCGTACATAACATGGCATACATTATGCTACCCAAACATGAAGCATAAGGTTGGTTAGACATTCTAACCTTCTCATCTTCTGTTTGTGGACACATCTTCTTAGAAAGATGAATCCCATGTCTGAACGGTATGTTTGCTGTCTTACAGTTACCAAAGCTATACCGTTCCAAGATCTTATCTACGTATGTTGATTGGGATAACCCAATCAGCCTCCTTTGTCTATCTCTATAGAGTTTTATCCATAAAACATAGGAAGCTTCTCCCAGGTCCTTCATGGAGAAATTCTTACAGAGGTACGCTTTCACGCTTTGCAACATACCTAAATCATTCCCAATGATTAGGATGTCGTCAACATATAGGACTAAAAATACGACCATGCTCCCACTGGCCTTCTGATACACACAGGATTCTTCTGAATTCTTGAGAAAACCAAGATCTAATAATCTCATCGAATCGAAGATTTCAAACTTCGTGAAGCTTGTTTAAGTCCATAAATGGACTTCTTAAGCTTACATACCATACCCGAGGTTTCGCTGGATGTGAAACCTTCCGGCTGTTCCATATAGATTTCTTCATCAAGAAATCCATTTAGAAAAGCCGTTTTGACATCCATTTGCCAAATCTCGTAGTCATAATACGCAGCTATAGAAAGCAAAATCCGGATAGACTTAAGCATTGCTACTGGCGAAAAAGTTTCATCGTAGTCGACGCCAGGTCGCTGCGTGTAACCTTTTGCTACCAGTCGGGCCTTGTAAGTTTCAACCTTACCGTCAGGCCCGCGCTTCCTCTTGTAAACCCATTTACAACCGATAGGAACAATTCCTTCGGGAAGCGGAATCAAGTCCCAAACTTGATTTTCATGCATTGAGTCTATCTCGGATTTCATGGCACTTTGCCATTTCACGGAGTCGATGTCCAACATCGATTCTCTATAGGTGAAAGGATCTGTCTCTTCAACTAAGAGAACATCCAGACTCTTTTCTTGTATCAAATACAAGCGTTCAGGAGGTCTAGATACCCTTTCCG
This sequence comes from Zanthoxylum bungeanum, assembly GCA_019454045.1. Lineage (NCBI taxonomy): Eukaryota > Viridiplantae > Streptophyta > Magnoliopsida > Sapindales > Rutaceae > Zanthoxylum > Zanthoxylum bungeanum. Next base: position 186,556 of record SKCR01004425.1, read on the forward strand.
ACCTACGGAGTGTGTGTGTTGAAGGTCCTTCATCTACTTGAACTTCAGGTTCCTCCGTTGGTTCGTTGTTTTCAGGTTGGACTTCATCAAGCTCAACCTGTCTATGATCACCACCTTCTGACAAAAATTCTACTTCTAGAAATTTTGCGAAGCGAGCTACGAACACATTTCGATGCTTGGTATCATAGAACAGATATCCCCTTGTGTTCGAGGGATATCCAACAAACCTAAACTTTTGCCCTCGAGGCGAAAGCTTACTTTGCTGAGTTACCCTGACATAGGCAGGACAACCCCAAACCTTAATATAATTAAGATTCGGTCTCCTAACGAACCATATCTCATACGGTGTCGTAGGAACAGCCTTTGAAGGAATCTTATTCAAAAGATGCGGCTGTTAAGAGACAGTAGCCCCATAAGTAATATGGCAAATCTGTGAAACTCAACACGATCGATCCCATATCCAATAAAGTCCGATTTCTCCTCTCAGATACACCATTGTGCTGTGGTGTACCTGGAGGAGTATATTGAGCGAGAATCCCATTCTCCTTCATATAATCCATGAACTCACCACTCATATATTCGCCGCCTCGATCTGATCGAATGCATTTAATATATTTACCAGTTTGTTTTTCTACTTCATTTCGGAACTCTTTGAACTTTTCAAAGGTTTCCGATTTATGTCGCATCAAATACACATAACCGTACCGTGACAAATCATCGGTAAAGGTAACGAAGTATGAATAACCACTGTGAGCAGTTTGACTTAGTGGACCACATACATCGGAATGTACGAGTTCCAGTAAGTTAATGGCGCGGTGTCCAACACCAGAAAATGGAGCTTTGGTCATCTTACCCTGAATACAGGATTCACAAGTTGGATAGGACTCAATGGTAAGATCTGATATCAAACCATTCCTAACCAATTGGGTAAGGCGTTTAACGCCAATGTGACCAAGTCTCATATGCCAAAGTTCAGTATTATTAATTACAGGTAAACTACGTTTATTAACTCCAGTATTTAATATATCTTTTGAAGTTTGCAATGTATAATGACCATGCTGGTTTGGACAACTAAGGATCTGAATATTATTTTATCATATAAATACAAAGAACTATTCTTAATATTAATACAAAAGCCTTCTGTATCCAATACAAAAAGTGATATAATATTAGCGACACATCCGGTACAAAATGACAGTCATATAACAAAAGTGTCCCATTCGGCAATGAGATCTCGCATACTCCCACTGCAACTGCATCCAAAGAGTCTCCACTCCCGAACCGCAACTGTATCTCTCCAGGCTTCAGTTTCCTACTTTCCTTCAGCACCTGCAAGCAACGAATTGCAAATGTGAATGGGACAAGCAGAATCTAAAATCCAGCTGGATGTAACGGCTTCACAAGCCAAAGATAAATCAATAACTGGAAAAATAAAAGTACCTGATGTAGAAGCTCTGTCTCTCCTCACTTGGGCAATGTAATCAGGACAGTTCCTTTTCCAGTGCCCACTTTGCCGCAGTGGTGGCATTTGTCTTCAGAAGCCCTTTTGGGCTTTGCAATCTTCGCCTGTTGTTGAGGACCAAAAGCCTTCTTCTTCTTCTTGCCTTTCTTGTTCTTTCCCTTGGACCATCCTTGGGAAGAAGCCGAAAAGAGTAGTTCTCTAGGAGGGCGAGTCGGTACTCCCTTCTTAAGGTCCTCTTCTGCCGTGAGCAACATCCTATGTAGCTCCTGGTAGGTACAGACAGTCCCGTGCATGTTGAAGTACATCACGAACTGGCGAATGAAGCTGGCAGTGAACCAAGAATGACACTCCTACCGAGAATGTCATTCAAGATGAGATTATGTTGCCTCAATTGATCGATCAAATCGATCATCTGAAGAACATGTGGGCTGACACTCTGCCCCTCATCCAGACGCGCATGGAACAGTTCCATGGCGACTTTGTGAACAATAACTTGTTCCTGGTTCTCAAAAGATTATCTCAATCGCGTCATCATACTATAGGAATCTAACATACCATAGTACTGTTGCTTGAGTTTCGGAGACAGTGAACTAAGGATGTATGATTTAACCCTTAAATCATCATCCTTCCAAGTTTCAAAAACTTGGCGTTCCTCCTCCGAAGCATCCTCCTCGCCCACTGCAAGGGGTAACGGACCCTCAAGAACATAACCCACTAGCTCTCGGAATCGAGGACAATCCTCAAATCCAATTCCCAGTCTGCAAAGTTCTCAGCGCCTTTCAGTTTGTTCGCATCAAGCATACGCGCAAACTGATTTGTGGATTGTGCCGCCATCGCCAATCTATCATATAGATCACGAAAAACGGTTAGCAGAAATTAAGCAGTTTCATATAATATCAAAAGCATAAACTAGATCATGGATTTTTAATCTAATATGCCCCTCCCACTAAAACATGCAATACTGTAATCCCAAAACAGAATACAAATATTTAATAATTAAATTAAATATTAATAGTGAAAAGTGGATCCCGTGAATATATTTCGGCTCACAGCAGAGGCACGGTCTCGCCTACGTATATTCATCAGGTAGACAACTCATTTGTCAATCATTCACTAATGACTCCTAAGTATCCGGTCCTGGCCGTTTCTCTCGTTGTCGCTGCGAAGGCAGGCCCACAAGGAGACGTACCAAGGTTAAACTCGTCAATGATAAACTCAAGTTACTTACGTAATCTGACAGCTAGGGCACGTTCAGAATTCCGCTTTTACTTGAATTTACCTAGTATCTAATATACATCCGGTATAAATAAATCTTTATCGGCTACATCCTCACAGCAGAGGCACGGTCTCGGATGTAGTCACAAAGAAGTATTCATACCGTATTGACAAGACGGACCATATAACATGCATCAAATACATAATTACATTCAAACCTTATTAATTAGGGATTTTCCGCTAAGTGTCATACACCCTAAATCTAACCATTTAGATCCTAATAAGCATGCATAAAGTCAAGAAAACATGATTAAACATTGATTCAATGAAGGCTAATCATTTTAGGTGGCCTAGAATCAGACTCGCTCTGATACCATTTTGTAGGGGTTATTATGGGGTGAATCCGGTAACGCAGCGGAAGCGGTGAAAATCCGATTTTCAGATTTCAAAAATTTTTCTTAGATTAATTAAATAACATATTTATTTAATTTCCCAATAATCAAATTATGAAATAAAATTTTGTGAAATTACCAAATTACCCTTATACTGGTATTTTGTCCATTTTAGTCCGAAATTGATCCAATCAATTTTAAATGATTCTAAATCATTTCTAAGATGAACTTAGCATGTTCAAAACATCAAAACACCAAAGCAACCAAAATCCCCAATTTTTGACCCTAAGCCGAATGCACCATTTGGTGCCCAAATTGACCATTTGGTCATTTCATGCTTCAAAACTCATCCAAATGAATCCAATAAACATGAAACTTTGCATGCATCATATACACAACAAATGCACAACATATATGAAAAGCCCCAAATTTGGAATTAGTTAAGAACCCTAATTTTTCAATTTCCACAAATTGGACAAATTAGACCAAATACATTAAATCAATTGTTTCAATCATCATTCTTCTTCATCCAATCCAAGTCTCAACACAATGAAACAACTCAAGATCAAATCTAGGTCATTTAAGAGTGGGTCAATAACTCTAGATTAGCAACATGGTTTTCAAAACCTTAAAAGAATGTTTACAACTACACTAGTTACAAACTTCTTCATCATGCTTTACACCTTCACCAAAATCCATCAAAAACACAAAGAACAAAGAAGGAAATAACCTAAGGATATCATATATTGAAGCCTAGATCCTAAGGAACAATTTCCTTACTAATAGTAATTGGAAAAAACTTACTAAAATCAAGATTTCCTTTGATCTTTCTTTCTTTCTCACAGCTTCCTTTAGGTTTCTTCAATGGTGTTTTTGTTTAGTAAAGTGTATTAGGTTATTCAATGCAAATGAAATGAAAACAATATATACTTGTTGAAAATAAGCCCTTGGCCGAAAATCAACAAACATATACAACAAATTTAATTTCATTTTCATTTGACATTAATTTGATCAAGTTGATTAAATATCCAAAAACACTTTATTAGATATTTATAACTTGGTCAACAAAGGCAACTAATCCATTTAAATCAAATATCCTAAGTTAAGATATTTATATTTTAATTAATTTAATCATTTAACAATTAAATAATTAATTAATTAATTAAATACAAATATATTAAATATATATATAATATTTACATTAAATATTAAAAATATATATTCATTTAGGATATAAGTCAAATAACTCATTTTGACTATTAATTAATGTGTATTTAAATTAATCAAGTATTAAATGTAAATACACAATAATTAGGCAAATGACTATCTAGTCCCTTTAGCACGTATCTTGCGTTTAACCTTTAAACGACTTTATAAATAATCAATATTATTTATTAATGTTGCTCTAGTGCTCTACGAGTATGTTTCATTATTGAGACTCTCTAGATTCAGGTATATCCGTCACGAAATCTAATTTCGTGTCCATAATCTATCCACCCGTAGATTATGACGATCACGGATAATCTCGCTGAACCATACAGGTCGAGGTCATGGAAAATGTATAATTCCTCCGTCACAGGTATCCGGATAAATCCTAGAGATATAGATGTAAACGTCAAATCTCTATCGGGATTATCCAGTCGACTATTCTATTAGCAATCTCAAAAGAATGTTTAGAACTAGCTTCTAAACTTTACCACGGGCCCATGGATTTATCTGATTGCTAATCATATGGACTACCTATGCTCTGGTACACAGAACTGACGGATCCTATCTTGATACACATAGGACACCCTGAGGATCTATCTACACCCAACGAACAGGCGGAGGTCTGATCTAAATAGATCGGTGACGTGACTGCCGTCTAAGTGTAGAAGATGTCTCATGTGCCCACAATTGCATCTCAAGTCTAGGAATCACAAGTGCTACTCAACCCAAGAAGATTCTTATTGACGCTGGTGTACCATCCATTAAGAATCTTCGTCTAGTCGTTCAGTGTTTATCCGCTATAAACACCTACACGTCTATACTAGTCTCCAAGACTTATGGTTCATTGAGAAACCATTGGAATCATATATTCCAGTATACGACATGTACCGGTCTCAACGGGTTTATTATACTGACCAAGTAGTGTAAACCTTGACCAGGAACTGTCTGAGAATGACAACGTCATGATACTTCTCAATGTCCGTTGCGACGCTTTTGCAACTGTATCATGACTAATCATTCTAGGGTCATTACGTTTTACCATATAGAAAGATAGATTATATTATAGAAACTGCATATATTATTCATAATAATAATGTTTTACAGAAGTATTTAACAGAAATACAACCGGGAATTGGCGTTCTGAGCACCAACCCCAACATATACATGCCAGGAATATCACCAACTTACCGTACGTGGATTTATCACGGTGAGCAGTATCATTCTCAGTCACGGTTTTTTGATGCCAGGAATATCACCAACTTTCCGTACGTGGATTTATCACGGTGAGCAGTATCATTCTCAGTCACGGTTTTTTGATGTCAGCGAAGGGAGCAGTAGTTACAATCAACCTGCAAACGATGAGATCGCCGATATTTTGTATGACTTACAAGGTCCACAACTTGGTCATAGTGTTAGTGGTGACATGCCAGTGTTAAGTGGAAATGATCAAAATTTATTTAGTGAACTACTTGATGAGGCAAAAAAAATTCCATTCGAAGGTGCTGGAGTGTCGATCTTGAATTTCGTTGTGAAATTATTACACATTAAAGTGATCAACAGAATGACCAACAAAAGTATCGATATGATGTTAGAGTTATTGGCCCAAATGTTACCGGTTGGAAGCGAATTGCCTAAGTCGTACTACAAGGCAAAGAAAATGTTGCGTGATCTGGGAATGGGGTATGAATCCATTCATGCTTGTAAGTTTGATTGTGTATTATTTCGTGCCGAGTATGAATCACTTGAACATTGTCCGATATGTGGTGAAAGTACCGACGATAATAGTGATTAATTATGAAGTTACAGTATTTTGTGATTGATGAATAATTTTATGGATTATAATGTATGGTTGTTAATTTTAATTACTCTTTAGATATGATTGAAATATTAACGTAATGATTAATAGTATAACTATGATATATTTGTTTTTAATTATTATTTTTAATGATAGACATTTAGCGTCGAAATACAATTGTCGACGCTAAATGTAAGACATATAGCGTCGAGATACAATAGTCGACGCTAAATGAAGACATTTAGCGTCGATTATTCTTCGACGCTAAATGTCTTACGTTTAGCGTCGATTATTGTTCGACGCTAGATGTCTTACATTTAGCGTCGACAATTGTATTTCGACGGTAAATAAAAATTAAATTTCCCAGAAAAATAACCCTAAATTTTTAATAAGCCGCCCATTTTTTTTGCGTCGAAATAGTCGACGCTAAAATGAAATTAATTCGACGCTAATTGTACATTTAGCGTCGAATTTTGTATGTCGACGCTAAATATAAAAATTAAATTTTCCGGAAAAATAACCCTAAATTTTAATGAACCGCATACTTATTTGCGTTGAAGTATTCGACGCTAAAAGAAAATAAATTCGACGCTAAATGTCGTTTAAATCCCTAAAACCAGAGACCTCTTCTTCTCGGCTCAAACGAGCAAAATTCGCCCAAGGCACTCTCTTCTTCTGCATTCTCGGCTTCTAGACATCGCAAGCAACAAATTTAAGGTGAGTCTCACTTTTTGATTTTAATTTGATGATGATGATGATGGTGATGGTTTTCATTTGTTGATTTATGGTTGTTGATGATGATGATTGTTGAAGTTGATGATGAATTTGCATGATATGATTTATGGTTGTTGATGTATGATGATGAATTTGTATGATGATGATTGTTAAAAGAGTGGAATCATTGATGATGATGATGATGATTGTTGATGATGATTGTTGATGAATGATGATGTTGATGATTGTTGATGCTTGATGATGATTGAATGATGAATGATGAATGATGATGATCGACACGTTAAATGACGACGATCATCTGCAGCTGTTCTGGCAGAACAGCTGCTTTTCTGGGCAGAACAGCTGCTGTTCTGCCCAGAACAGCATGTTCGTTGTCCATCATATTCGTCGTCCAATTTGGAATGTTTGTATGTGTTTTGGAATTCGAAATTTCATATAGTATAGTATGTGTTTTGGAATGTTTGTTATGGTTATGCGTGTGCATGAGAAGTCATGTGTATTGGTTGTTAAATGTGATTCGTGGTTGGTTGTATGATGATTGTGTGTGTGACTATGTGTATGTACGTGTATGATGGAACTCATAGATTATATGGATAATGAATGCATATGTAAAATTAATAAATGAATGAATGAATTTGAAAACGAAAGTGAGCATTCGATGTTATAAGAGCTTTTGTTAAGTTGTATTGACTTGTATGGATATGTATGTATATGTATAAGAACTTTGGAATTTGATGACGCTAATGCGACGAGTTTTTGCAGATGGCACCGGGCAATCGCAAACGGGCTACCGCGACTCCATCTACATCAGCAAGGGCAACTGGCCCTGATGATTTCTCTGCTAGCACAGGTGAGTCAAGTACAGTGAAGGGTCGAGGACGCACCCGTGGCCTGGGGTTGGCTAAGTACGTTAAGGCTCACGGCCGTATCCGGATAGAGATATCAGATGATGGACACACTCAAGTCGGACAACATAATTCAGCGTTTAATACAGCCATAGGAGCTACAGCTCGATATGAAGCTCCCCAAAACTACGTATCTTGGAGAAAGATACCGTGGGAGACGAAAATGAACCAGCTATTCCCTTCGCTACTTGTAAGTTTTCGATATTGTTTGTTATTTAACATTTTTATTTTATACTTATTTTTACTCGAATTTTCATGTAGGAATGGTTCGAATTCGATCTGACCCAAGTGAATGTCCAACAATATATTGACTACCACATGGGGAAAAGTTATAAAGATTATAGAACAAAAGTCCTGAAACCAATATTCGACGAACATGGACCTTCAAATGCTCCATAACACAAGCCTGATTTTATAGAGGAACAAGATTGGACATTCTTATGTGAGCTTTGGTCTAGCAAAAAACACGAGGTAAATTTTGAAATAAACGGAAATTTATAATTGTCTTTGTTTTCGGTACTTACAGTGTTGGTAAATACAGGATAAATGTCACGCAAATGCGGAAAATCGAAGTCACTTGCGTTTTAACCACCGTGGAGGTTCGAAGCCATTTATCCAACATCGTGCCGAACATTCTGAGGTAAATATATCCTAACGTAAAATTTAACAGTTAATTGTTTTTACTAATCTGGAATAATATTGAATTTATTTTATGTTTATAACAGAGTAACACAAGTGAGGTGCAATCATTTCCAGATTTTTTCCGTGTGACGCATTACAATGAGAGGAACAAATGGATAAATGAAGAAGCTGAACGCTGCTATGTAAGTTTCAGTTTTTAAAATAAAATAATTAATATTATATATGTTAATTTTTTTTCTCAAATTCTAATATTAACTTATTTTTTGAAACATAACGAAATGATGGAACTCCAACATCAAACTCAGGAGACAGGGTCCGACCCCATACCAGATGAGCAGCTGTCGCAATTGGTTTTCAAGAATCAGACAGCTTACAACGTTGGTCTTGGCACTCGTAAGAAGCCAACGTCATCTGCACGCAATAGTGGTAATTCGGACAATGTCTCTCTTCGAGACGAGTTAGTCACCACCAAAGACGAACTGCAGCAGACTAAGGAGAAGCTACAACAGGTCACGGTGGACCACGAGAAGAAGATGATGGACCACGAGAAGAAGATGGAGCAGTTGGAACAGCAACTGCTGGCTTTCCGTCAGATGTTCGAAGCCTCAATGAGTCATGGTGCATCGGGCTCGAGCGTCCCCCCATCACAGTAGCAATTAATTTTATATTTTGTTTTGTATAAACATTTTGAACAAATAGATTTAATATAATATTTCTTTTTTCTAAAACAAATTTCAATATAATATTTCGTCATTTTGTTATTAATTACATTTTTTTTCAACTAAATTAAATATTTTAGCCCAAAAAATAAGTAAATTACTAATTTTTAAAAAAATAAATTTTTTAATTTTAGCGTCAAATATTTCGACGCTAATAGTATAAAAAATGGCCGCTGTAAGCGTACATATAATACTTTTTTTAATATACGTTAGCGTCGACAAGTTTCGACGCAAAAATTCAAACTTTTAGCGTCGGATCTTTCGACGGTAATAGTAAAAAAAATGGTCGCTATAAGCTTACATATAATACTTTTTTAATATACTTTAGCGTCGACAATTTGCGACGCTAAAAGTTTGAATTTTTGCGTCGAATTATTTTGTCGCTACATATAAAATATAGCGTCGGAAAATTTACTTTAGCGTCGAAAAAAATTGGACGCAGAATACTATTTTTTAGCGTCGCATGTAATTATTTCGACGCTAAAAGTGATTTTCGTCGACATTTTATCGTCCATTTTTTGCGTCTAATTTCTTCGACGCTAAATGTCGTTTGCGTCGAAACCGTAACTTATGGCATTGAAATAATTCGACGCTAAATGGTCTAATTCTTGTAGTGAACGTTTCAAGAAGTTATGTGCAAACTTCCCTCACCGTCAAATTAGTGATCAACTACTTATCCAGTACTTTTATGAGGGTCATCTACTCGTTGATAGGAGTATGATTGCTGCTGCTAGTGGAGGAGTTCTTTAGGATAAAACTCTAGAGGCCAAGAGGAACTTGATTGTAAATATAGCTGCCAATTCGTAATAATTTGGCACTAGGCTTGACCTTCCCTCTAAGAATATTAATAAGGTAAATGTTTCCTTCATTGAACAATAAATTGTGAGTTTAACTACTCTTGTTCGTGAAATGGCTGTAGGAAATATGCAAACATCACAGGTTTGTGGGATTTGTTTGGTAGTGGGCCATTCGACCGATATGTGTCTAACTCTCAAAGAGGAGCCCAATAAGCAAGTAAATATGGAGGGTGGTTTTCGTGGACAATCGTAAAGGAAATTTGATCCCTACTCTAACACGTATAATCTGGTATGAAAGGATCACCCCAATTTTAGTTATGGAAATCCACAAGAAAATCATACCGTAGATCAAAATCGACCAAGTTTTCGGCAGTATAAGCAACTGTATCCTCCTAGACAACAACCGACCTAAACTTCTAATTCTAGTATGTCATTATAAAATATTGTTAAGTCTATTATCACTAATACTTTACAATTTCAACAAAAGATAAAATAATTCCAACAAGAGGCGAGGGCCAGTATTCAAAGTTTAGACAATCAAATGGGTCAAATGGCAACTGTAATTAGCTGGCTAGAAGCACCAAGTTTAGGGAAATTACCCTCTTAAACGATATTAAATCTAAGAGAAAATACAAGTGCAATCGTTCTAAGAAGTGGTAAAGAGATTGAGATTCCAGTAAAGGCAGTCTTTGTATCATTAGAGCAAGAAAATGAGAATGATGTCGTTTCAAATAGGAATATTCTCAATAACAATGATGTGCCTAAGTGTAAGTTTTTGCCTCTTTCTGATTATAAACCAATGCCTCATTTTCCTCAGGCTTTAGCAAAATCTAGAGAATATGAGTAAAATAGAGATTTATATGAGACTTTTCATAGTCATGAGGTAAACATTCCACTTTTAGATGCTATTAAACAAATGCCTCGTTTTACTAATTTTTTAAAGAATTGTGTGCAATTAAGAGGAAACCAAAACTTAAAATCCATAAAAAGGTAAGGGTATGGGATAATGTTTCTACAATCATTCAAAGAAAACTCCTTACGAAGTGCAAGGATCAGGTATGTTTATTATCCCCTGCACAATAAGTAACACTAGTTTTGAGAAGGTCATGCTAGATCTAGGAGCCTCTATCAATGTCATCCCATATTCTTTATATGCTTCTTTGAAACTTGGACTTGTGAATAAAACTGCTGTTGTGATTCAGTTGGCTGATAAATCTAATATCTTTCCTAAAGGTTTATTTGAAGATGTTCTTCTATAAGTAGTCTTTCATGCTGATTTCTATGTGTTTGATATGGAGAATGGTGATCAAACACCACCTATTTTGTTATGAACCTTTTTTAAAGACATCAAAAGACTAAGATAGATGTTTATAGTAGTACACTTACTAACAAATCTGATGGTGAAATTATTAAGTTTAATATTTATGATGCCATAAAATACCCTATTGATGATAATCATGTTTACTCTATTGATGTGATTGATTCTTTAGCAGATGAAGTTTTTGAACTTGATGGAAAAGATGGGTTGGAATTTTCCATTAGCAAGCATATTGAGAAAGGAAATGAGAAGTTAGTTTTAAGCCTTCTTTTGCAGGAAACTATTACATCATTTGATGAAGTTCCAAAATTTTAGCGCTCAGGTAACATTCCTTACATTGCATTACCATTTTCTAACGAGAGGCTTTTACCCTCTATTTCGCAGGACCTTATTCTCGATTTAAAGCCTCTCTTTGACCACATCAACTCTTCGGTACTTGATGACGAAGAAAGAGGCGAAACCAAGATTAATAAAGCTCAAAGAGATAATATCAAAAGCGATGCCAAATACTATGTGTGGGATGACCCATACTTATGGAAGCATTGTGCAGATCAAGTTATAAGAAGGATCGGAATTCCAAGAGATTTAATAAGTATAAGAATCTGCAACTATAAGAGTTAGAGGAAATTTCCAATGATGCTTATGAGAGTGCAGAATTTACAAAGAAAAGACAAAGGCTTTTCATGTCAAGATGATCTCTAGGAATGAGTATAAAGTTGGCCAAAAAGTCTTTCTATATCATTCATGACTTTGTCTGTTTCCAGGTAAGTTGAGTTCTTGTTGGATTGGACCTTTTGTTATTACTGATGTTTTTCCTCATGGTGCAGTTCAAATTCAAAGTTTGAAAACTTCCAAACTTCGAAAGCAGAAAGAAAGATAAAAAAAAATTATATGAGGAAAGAAGAAATGAAGTGATGAATAGAGTTGCTTTTGACATTATAAATGTCTATGAATGTGATATATATATATAAGGATGGTTAAATATTTTGAAGCCAAGTTGAAGAAGCTGCTGAATAGAATGTCTGGTTTTACATGTCTTATATATTGTTGCTCCACTGGTTTCGATGGCTTTTGAGTTACACTCTCAAATATTTCCCATCTCGACCTGAACCCCGTTACAACCTTTGAAAAGTCGTTATGATTTGTGTTATGCAACTGATCTCAGTGGTGGATAACGAGAATAGATGCAAGTCTTTGGTAGATTATTTCCATTAGAATGAATTTGAGCGAAACATATACCTTTCAAATACATGAGAGTCGAGAGTTAATTTTGTGAGGGTCTACGGGTTTAGTTTACTCCAAATTCAAGGGAAAAATCTTACTAAGTAATTATAGGTTGTTTAAAAACTTTGTTCATGATATGTTATGAGTTTTGAAATGCTTGGTTATCTTTGTTGATGACGTTTGAACTGTGATGTTTTTGGGAAAGTGAATTGGAGTTTTGCCCGAGGACGAGCAAAGGTTAAATGTGGGGGAATTTGATGAGAATGTAAAATGTTAAATTTTTCTCCCTTAATATTTAGTATTTAATACTTATTTAGTGTCTAAATAAACCCATTATTTTCATATTTTGATTTAGGATGGAATTGAAGGCTTTAAACGTAAACAATGCTAATTGGGCAATTATTGGATAATTTTGACGATGCTCTGTATTCTAGGAATAACTTTCTCATCCAAGCTCCAATTTATATGAGGTTAGCTTCATTAGAGCGTAGACTCAATGACTATCTTGTGCATAAAAATAACGTTTGATTTGATCAAAAGACGAGAAAGTTATAAGAATTTGAAGTTACACCTCAGAACTAGTCCACGCAGAACATATGTGCGTTCGAGTGACGTTCGTCGGAGCGTTCGAATGAATCAAGGCAGAAACTCTGTATAAGAGTAGAGTGCGACAGAGTTTCTAATGCCCGGAGGCAGAAGCTTTGCGTTTGAGTTGCGTTAGAATGTAAATTGCGGGATTTGAATGCATATTTTTATTTTTAAGTCTTTTTCCATTCCTTTTTGGGTTTTAAAAAGCCCATATCATTAGATTAGGTTAGAACATTATTTATATATAAAAGGAGGCTTAAAACGCTTATGAGAATAATAGCGAAGAGCAAAAAAAAAGATAGGAATTCTTCTTTAAGTTTTTATGTTGGCTTTGCGTTGCTAAACTTTTGTGCTTGGTAGAAGGAAACTAAAACCTTGGGATCAATGCAAATATAAGATCTAATTTATTTTCATTATTTAATTTATGCTTTGAATATTGAATGTTCATCTATGATTAATTTCATGATTGTGTCGTTTGATTGCTAGGAAGCCTACTAGTTTATTATTCGTTGCAATTTATTGCTAGGTTAGATATCAAATTTGTAATTATTTGATTCATCTAACTTAAGAACAATTAAGAATTAATGATTTGTAGCATCAGAAACTATTAAACTTTAGGAAGAACACGCGACTAAAATAAATACAACCGCTTGTGTTTGTGTTGTTTAGCTTCATAGATCTAAGTAATTCTTAAGGTTGCCATTAGATTAAATCTTAGCATTTGTCTTAGTTTGTTTAATAGTTAGGGTAAATTAGATCGCTTGTTTTCTAATTAATTATGTCTTATGAGAGATAGGAAAAGAACTCCAACAGTGAATTTTCAGAGTGTGAATTGATATATATTTGCATTAATAATCAGTTGTAAAATTCCAATGGTGGATGTTGACTTAGACTAATGATTTTTCTCTTCTTGATTGACCTTAATACTTTGATTTGAATTTTTTTAGTTGTGTTTATTAAAATTGTTTATGTTAAATTCCAAATCCCTTTTATTCACATGGCATAAATTAGACTAGATACACCCTATGGGAACAATCCGTACTCGCTTTACTACATATATTTTTTTACGAGTTAAGTTTTTTTTTTTACCTACTACAACACACCACCTTTTATATCCCCAGAGAATGTCCAGCCGGACATGTCTGGAGAAAATATCATGTTAGACATATTTGAATATCCGACTAGACTTATATGAAGAAAAATGTCCAGCCGTGTCTTGCAAATGGATGAAATGCAACTGTGATGTTTGGGCACCACACTCGTGGGTTCAGCCATGAAATGGGATCAAAGGATGAAGACAAACGAACACTCAGCGGATCATAAATAGAGAAATTATTTTGGAATCAGAAAGCCATTTTAACCCTGGGAAAAATATAGAGACAATATAAGTTTTTACATATGTCAGATGTGCAGTTACTTGATTCTACAATGGCATAGGAGGTCAGGAGAGCCTTGGGATGAGGATAAATATCAGACAGCTCCGGGAATGGAGTAGAGCCTCAGAAATGAGGATGAACAAAAGACCACTACAGGAATGTATTAGAACCTTGGGAATTGAGTAAAGCTATAAAAATAAGCACGAACAATAGACAACTCTGGGAATAGAGATGAGCCTTGGGAATGAGGATGAAGAACAAACAGCTCCATAAATAGACTAGAGCCTCGAGAGTGAGAATACACAACATACAAATTTGGGAATTGAGTAGGGCCTTGAGAATAGGGACAAGAGATCGAAGCATCTCATAGTTGGGGTCAAAGAATCTTATAAATGATGGAAGTATCGGGGGACCAAACAGTCCATCAGCCATCATAGCCAGGATCAAAGCATCACTTCACCGATCGAAGCATTGGGGGACTTGAAAGTCTATCAAGCATCACAACCGGGATCGAAACAACTCACAACCAATCGAAGCCTTGGGAGACATTAGGATCCATTAACCATCATAGTTGGATTGAAGCATCTCACAACCGATCGAAGCATCGTGGGACTTGAAGATCCATCAACTATCATAGCCGGGATCGAAGCATCTCATAACCATTCGAAGCATCGGAGGACTCGTAGGTCCATCAATATTCATCAAGATACATACCGAGATCGTAGCATCTCACCACCGATCGAAGTATCGGAGGGCCTAAAGGCCCATCAACCAAAAAACAGACTGCTATCAAACAAGGTAAGGCCTGCAGTAAACCAGGTAAGTAAAAATACATGTATGACCTTGATAGACTTGTCATTAGCACACATTGTACAAGCCTACCAAGGTCTATAGACATTGTGTTTTTTTGCATAGCCTAATGACGAGTCTCTTGTGGGGGCACCACCTGAATGTTGGACAATTATGACCAATAGCGTCACTAATTGTACATATCATGGTGTTGTTGTACAAATTAACTATGTGACAAAGGAGATTGCTCTCTTAGCATTTGTGATTAGATCACCAATATATATAAATGATAGGAGGTCCCTATGATTTGTTCATGGATTGAGAATGATATGAGACAGTATCAGTCCACGAAGGATAAATCATTATATCCCTAGTCAGAGTATTATCAAGATTGGATATCGATAATGCGTAAAACACTAGTATTACACTTGTGCGCGTTGTGAGGGCATAACAACATAGTTCTCATATATTTGGGTATAGGATACTCATGCAAGTGTAATAGGAGGTTGTGTTTTACCGATGGTACGGGAAAGCTTCGCTCTGGATAGACCCCATCGGAATTCCATTGGTAGTATGACTATGTGTCTATGGAAGTCCGAAATCAGGGTAGGTGTATTTGGTCTTAACCTGAGACTTGCACCGCTAATACTTGCGACAATCAATATACTTTGGTTTTGGTCGTCCAGGCTTTAATCGGTTTTTGTGTACGCCTCTTCTGGGTATATCGAGAATCGTAGTGTGTTGGGTGTGATGTCAAGACAGAAGTATCACTCCAGTCATAGTGGAGATGATGTCACGTAGGATACGGTACTAGTACTCTTAAGTACTGCAGTCATCGAGATAAAATGACAATGTCATGTTTATCCGATATAGAGACTAGTCACCAGACATCCGACATGTGCTTCGTACGGGGCAGACACAATTTCAGCCTCAGGCCTAGCACGTGATCATCCGGTACTGGATCAATATACGCAATACTATGTATACTACGCCTGATATAGATCCTTTATTCCTGTAAGGATATTTCTGGAGAATTGGGTAGGCATGACACTTTACTAGAAGCCAACCTTGTCTTGTAAATCGGTAAAACGTAGTACTTGGTACTTATGTGTTCGGATAGTCCGACGACTGAATTTACTGCCAACATATCCGGGGATCTCATGGGTCGCTTCCCGAAGATTCACCGATGATGTATGACTCACACTCTAAATAATCTGGGATTAATTAGAAGAGAGAGAAAATTAATCTGGGATTAATTGTGGAGATATTTTATCTGGGATAAAATATCAATTAAAGAGAGATAACGATTAATTTGGAATTAATCGATAAATTAATATATTTGATATATTAAATGAAATTGGATTTCGACGCGGAATTAAAATTAGATTTTAATTCGGGCGAACGGATTAATTTAGAATTAATTCGTTAGCGACGTGAATAGTGACTTCGCTAGGCGTAATCAGTTAATTGCGTCGCAACGGAAAATTCGTTAATTTGGAATTAACGAACCCGAACCCGAGATTATTTGCGAGCGCATTCGTATTTCGAATTCGAGTGCGGCACGTAAGTCAAATCAAGCGTCAAATCACTTGTCACTTTGAGTGGTGTGACTTGACAACTTGATTGATTGATGGGAAGTGATGTGAGTTGATGGAGCATTAAATGCTTGACTTTTTGAATGCCAAATTCATTGTAAATAAATTTGAAATTCACATTTGTGTATAAGATACACAAATTTGGAACAACTCACTCAACTCTCTCTTTCTCTCATCTCTCTCTCTCACCCCCAACAAGGGCTGTTTCTTCACTGGTTTGCCGTGAGCCAAGAGGAAAAGGGAAGCTTAGAGTCGCGATTTTGTGGCAAAATCGGGAGTGCTAGCACACTACGAAGTCATGCGAAGGTGATAGGGAAGTCCACCCATGAGCCGGGAATCAAATCACGAAGCTTGGAGCTTGACGAAGTTGATCCACAAAGCCAAAATAGTGGGCTGTTGCAGTTCACTGCCGTGAGCAGTACATGGGCATAAAGTTCATTTTTTTGCCTCGCGCGTCGCTCAACCGATCGATGTGAGTATTCCGCAACTTCATTGATTTGTATTCGCACTTATTTCATGCTTGTTTATGATCTTGGGACCTTAGCAAACACCAACACTGAAAACTTGAAAAGTTACAAGGTTAAATTCCAAATGGGAAGAAAACTCCAGAGAATTCAAAAAAATAGCCAAGTCCCGACTGGACATCACCTATGTTCGGCCAACCTTTTATCGGTCATACATGTCTGCCGAACATACATTTGAAACCCTAAATCCGGTCGAATATATGACAGTTGTTAGTGAATCTGCAGATTGTCAATCACTGGAATCATGGGATATGATTAATGTCTGACTAGATATATATTTCAAATAAATGTCCGACTGGATATATATCGAGCTGTCAACCAGTGTGCAGATTTTCAATTACTGAAATTATAGACTTGATTGATGTCCGAACGGAGGTATGACTCAAGATAAATATCCCGCCGGACATAGATCGAGTTGTGACTGGAACTGCAGATTAGCAATCATTGTAGACAGTGAGGGAATTTGATTTCCCATTCCCTTTTTTGATTCAGCCTAAGCACTATAAAAATGAGCCTAACCCTTTACAAAAGAAGCTGAGATTTGTTCTATGGTAAGAAAATTCTAAAAATCTGAGAGAAAAATAATAAGGAATCCTACAAGTCCCTTGAAGTTTCCCACATTTTTGGCAAGTAATCCAGCGATCATACAAGCTTTCAGAGGTACTTTATGAGTAAGCTACACTTAAGGTACGACCTGAGGGCACTTGATTTTATTTCCGCTCTTTATTTCCATGCTTTTGCATTCTTGTTCTGACATAGTATATCTGGTCGGACTTGG
This sequence comes from Zanthoxylum bungeanum, assembly GCA_019454045.1. Lineage (NCBI taxonomy): Eukaryota > Viridiplantae > Streptophyta > Magnoliopsida > Sapindales > Rutaceae > Zanthoxylum > Zanthoxylum bungeanum. The sequence continues at coordinate 204,619 of SKCR01004425.1, forward strand.
CCAGACATACACAAGTCAAAGAAATTTCTGACTATATTCAAATAACATCTGGTCATATCTCGTTATTATTGTTTTCCTTTTGTATATATCATGGCAAGCCGGACATAAATTCCATAACCAATTTCGAATAGACGGTAGTGTATGGTCTATTCGGGAAACAACTCCACGTACCACTGGGAAATAATTATTTAAAAGGCCGATTTTTACATAATTAGCTTTTATTAATACCATGTTATTTCAAGCTTGTTATTATAGCAATGCATGTTTCCGTGTTTGTTATCTGTTTAGTTTACGTGAAATATTCGGCCAAACTTATGGTATATCTGGTCGGACATTCCTGATGTGAAACAATAACCAGTCGAGCTTCTCCAAGGTCAAGTCGGCGAGACATGTCTCATGTTTTTTCTAATTATAGTCGTTTATGTATTGTTATCATGTTTACTTACTGTTTCATTACTATTGTTTTGCTTTCTAATTGTTTTATCATTTCTTTGTCATCATTGTTCTACTAGTATTATTATCCATGCATGATTCTGTATTCCTTTTATCTGTCTGGTTTACAAATTATCCAACCATACTTAATATAAGTCTGGCCGGACATTAAACACACAAGGTATGTACGGCCTAGCTCATGTACTCTTTCCTGTTTACTTTATTGACTTTCTTTATTGTTGCCTCTGTTTTAATAGTCATTTATTGTTTGTTATCTTATTATTTAATTATTATTGTTATCTAAGCATGTTTCTGAACTATTTATATTTCTGTTTAACGAAGAATATCCGGCCAGACTTGTGCTAAGTTCAGCCGGACATAAACTGCATAAAGAATGTCTGGCCTGGCTTCGGTGAGATGTGTATTCTGGTCTGTTTAATTCGCATTTTGTTATTACTTTAGTAATTGCTGGACATTTGTAACTTTATAAATTGTTTTTCTTTTATTATTGCCTTTATTATTAAATGTTTATGCTATTATGTGCCTTTTAAACTGTTACTGTGTGATATTGCATTATAAGATATGGTGGTGCCACATTTAAACCTAAGTATTATACTGACATCAGTAAGAGAGCATTCTGAACCCATGCGGGTTTAAGGTCAGACCTTGTGAAAGGGTGTAATGCGGCCTTAAAACATTTCCAATGTTTTATACTGGGCGGCGACTCCTTCATTCTCCGAGTAGTCCCCCTTGGGCTATCCGTACTCTCTATGGGCTGCAAGCCCAAAGTGTCGTGGTCGCCGGCATCATAAGCATAACGATAAACCTCGCTTCGCTCCTACACCTTTGACTTCACTTTCTCAGCAACCAAACACATCATAAATTTATATGTTCAAATCTTGGGGAAACTGTTAAAGTTTGATTTTGCAGATTGAATCAAGTGGAGTGAGATTTTAATTGTCAATTAATGACACCATTGGTTTTCTGACTGTTCATCCTACTCGCAGCTAAGCTATGAAGCACATTCATGTTACCAATACAAGTCTTCGTGATTGCTTTGGCCTTGTCACATTCACCGACTGATTTGTTGCCTGATCTTGTATGTAGGAGCTCTAGGAATTTATCTAACATGATTCTCAAGGCAGAAGCATCACAACAGGAAATCCAAAATAGCAGCAGCGAATCCAGCAAGCTTAAACAAGAAAAAAAGCAGCTAGAAGGGTTCTATGATCAACTGCATATTGTTAAAGAAGTTGTCACTGAGAACTCAGTAAGTGTTTCTGTTAGGAAGTGTCCAGAGACAGCTAAGAAGCTTCTATATTTGGAATCTGATCTCGCTGAAGATGTTATTGTTCACTGGGGGGTTTGTAGAGTGACTCTAAAAATTGGGAAATTCCAGCTGAACCACATCCTCCTGAAACAATTATATTTAAGAATAAGGCTTTGCGGACTCTATTAAAGGTTAGTACTGAAAATATATTCTCTCAGTATGAGTTTTAATTATGTACATTAAGTTCTTAATAGTAATAAATCTGGGAGATGGTACATGGAGCTCAAAGAAAAAGCCACAAAATTATCTTCACTTGGATTCTCCATCCACAGAATCTGTGTCACTGAAGGTTACACAAAGGATTTATATAACTTAAATTCCAGGTATGTTTGCAATCTGCAGAATGATTTATGATCAACATTATTTCTTGAGAATAAAAGGAAAATTGCAAAATTGTGATAATGAGCATATGTCTTTTCCCATTACCTACTTGTTCAGCCACAAAGAAATTACCATGATTGACCAAACCATTCATTAAATTGCATTATTTCTTGTTTGAAAATGGTGTTGGATATTACATAATTTGTGTATTTTCATTGCTTATATCAATGTATTGAGCATTCTCAATTATAAATGATTTTTGCTGTGCCGTATACCAGATATGGAAATATTGATGAGCTGAAGGATGTTGTGAACAAATTTCATGAAGTTGGTATCAAATTCTGGGAGATGTTGTCTTACATCACCGCTGTGCATGGAATATTTTTGGTGGCCGTTTGAATTGGGATGATCATGCAGTTGTTGGAGATTATTCACATTTTCAGGTATGCATGCCTGTGTGGTTTGTAAAATTTGAAAATTATGCATTTTTTCAGAGAAAAAATAAACATAAATTTCATATTGTTGGAATTAAGTAGGTTAAGAGGATATCACAATTTCCTGTTTCCATATAAGGGTAAGGTGTATGTATACATATTATATCCTCCTCCGAGTGAAAAACCTCGTGAGTTGATCATCATTCGAAGAGAATATAACAGTTATTAGTATCACGCAAATGCTCATATGTGAAGATTGGGTGTATGATTGCTAGCAAACAAAAAAAAAATAATATTAAAATATTATGAATCATTGTTTTGATGCTTATTTAAGTGACGGGCATTTGCGTATTAGAGGGATAAGAAGTCATCGAAGTTTATTATAAAAAAAAAAAAAATAGAAAGCAGAAGCAATAATTTACTTTTCTCTCTCCTATTTCTTTCTTCTTCCTCGCCAAAACTTCGAAGCTTCGCTGCCGTGTCATCGTCGATCCTCTTCACCCACGCGCCGGACCACCGTGTAGCTGCCGCCGTCAGCTTTCCTTCGCCGCCAAGATCGAGTCCAAAGGCCGCCGGACGCGCCTCCACGCGCCTCCATACCAGGTCGCCACGTCGCAGCTTCTTCTGCAATTTCCGGCCGTCTCCGGCCACTTCTGACGACCACCTCCGGCGAGTGAGCACTTTTCAGGCCGATACCTTTCCAACGCCAGTGGTCACTTCCCGATCCGACATCGTTTGGGTTGTTTTCCGTGTTTTAGCTACCGGTAATTCGGGATTTGTATTGGAAGTTGAGATCCGACCGTTGGATCGACGATCCGATCGCATCAGATTATTGCTCTCGAAATTTCGAGCGTTTTGATATATATATTCGCCGTAGAAAGTATTTGGTTGTGGGGTCCGCTTTTGGTGGTGGGGCCCGATCTTTGTTGTGGGGCCCGCTTGCCTCGCTGAGCATTCTAATTAGTTCCAGAGCCGTTCGTTGCTGTTTTCTTCTCAGCTTAGTTGTTTGGAATTTCGGGCTGATAATCGTTATTGACTTTTGCGTGAATCGAGGTAAGTACACTCTGTGGTGATTCTCTTAATATTTGTTTGATGATTTGTTGATTGTTGTTGTGAGAGTTGGTATATATGTATATAATAAATATATATTGGCATTATCATATATATATATATTGTTATAATATATATTATATTTGTGAGATATTATATTGAGATATTGAAAGCATGATAATATGAAATCATGATTGTTGAGATGAGTTTGATTGGATTTGATGCGAGATGTGATTGTATTGGATGATGTGTGTTGTTGTGATATGCTGCCGGGTTTGGTATAATAGTGGTCGGATTTGAGATGAGATGTGATGATACATAAGATGAGATGAGATGTGATGGATACATCAGATGAGATGATATGGGGGAGTACGGGGGCTTCCTCATTGAGTACATTTTACTCACATTTTACGAGTTGATATGGTTGGAAACCTTGGAAGTTGTCATTGAGGACTTTCCATTGGTTTTGATATGGGGGAGTACGGGGGCTTCCTCATTGAGTATATTTCAATCCTCTGTTATACTAGACCCGGAGTAGCAGCCATGTTTGATGGATGTTTGTACTGTTGAGGTGGGATGTTTGTTGTAATAATATTATATTATATGATTATTTTCATACAGATATAATATGTTTATATATAACCCTATTTTGTTGGTGAGGTCATGTTGAGAGAATGAGTGTTTACTTGCTGAGCTTTTTAAGCTCACCCCCTTTCCCCTAACATTTCAGGTAGTCCGTCTGTTCAGTAGTAGCAGTACCAGATTTGGATCCACGTGCCACAGTTGTATATTCGGGTTGGACCAGACATTTGTGTCACCTATTGTATTTATTTCTTTAATATTGTGTTGTAAACCACAACAGTTGTGTATACTGTTTGGATTTGTAATAAGTGATGTAATATTTGTGTGCATTTGAGTGGTTGATTGTCATATAGAATGCTCGAGCTAAAGAAGTCTACGAACCTCTTTCTAGGGTTGGGCCCGCTCTAGGGAGGGGGTCGTGACAGATTTGGTATCAGAGCCTAGGTTTATAGGTTCTGTAGACATATTGCATTAGGGGGGGTATTAACGGTGTAGTTTTTGTTTGTAGGAAAATGTCTGGTCGTGGCCGTGGAACTGGTACTCAACGCGGGAGAGGGAGAGCTCGACGATTTGTGAGGATGTCGAGTATAGGTATTGAGAGACCCCAGATTCTGCCTGTAGATCATGTATCAGATGTAGCTTCATCTGGTATTCCACCTGTTTTTGAGATTGGTGAAGGTTCTAGACCTGCACCTCCAGTAGTTTCGGCAGCTGTCCCCACTGCTATTCCAGTAGCTGCACCTGATGATGTTCCTGCAGTTGTACCTAATGTGACCTCTGCTGCTCATTCAGTTCCCCCGACAGCCTCACATTTAGAAAATGTATTGGGAAGATTAATCGATGTAGTTGCACAGATGGCTACCAGAGGGCCAACAAGTAATGTACCTGCGAGCAGCAGTGGTAACACGAGTAAACTAGATCAATTTCTTAATTTGAGGCCTCCACAGTTTCAGGATACGGCTGATCCCCTAGTTGCAGAAAAATGGAAAGATGACATTCAACATATATTCAGGGTGTTGGATTTGACTGATCAAGAGAAGGTTAGATTTGCCACTTTTTTGATGAGAGGAGAAGCAGAGAGATGGTGGAAGCATACTGAGACCGTACTGATAGACAGATTGAGATCCCCTGACTTTTGGAGAACTGATGGACCTGAAAGACCTCAGTTTATCACATGGGATATGTTCGAGGAAGCCTTCAATGAGAAGTACTTTCCGTATGCTTATCGTATGGAGCAGCGTCGTCTGTTCGAACACATGGTTCAGGGACCGACGGAGACAGTGATGGAATATGATAGACGGATGATTTCCTTATCTCGTTACTATCCAGAATTGGTACGACGTGAAGACGACAAGTGTGAGAAATTCAAGAGTGGATTGAGACAACAGATCAGATCGAGAATTTCGATTTTGGGAAAACTGCCATACACAGAATTGGTTGACAGAGCCATGATTGCGGAAAGTGACATCAAAATTGAGAAAGAAAATATAGCTGCCTTTCAAGAGAGCAGGAAGAGGGAGCGAAATGAGGTTTCTGAAGGAGGACGTGGTAGATATAACAGTAGACAGTATCCTCCACAGCCGACTCACTGCGGGTTACCACCGAGAGGCACGCAGAGTGCACCTTTCAGAGGACAGTTTCGTATGGGTCAGACGGAGCAGGTTCAGAGCAGAGGCCCAGTGCCATCTGTTGATCAGAGTGCTGTGAGTGTGGCATCTCGGCCTACTGGCCCTCGTCGATGTTATAACTGTGGTCAGGAAGGTCATATTAGTATGCAATGTACCAGAGGAAAGATGTGTTATGAATGCCAGCAGCCTGGACATTTCGCTAGAGAATGTCCTATCAGAGGTGGATCTCGGGGAGCTGAGCCGACTGTAGGACGTGGTAGAGGGACAAGTTCTTATGGTAGTCGTGGACGAGGTTCGGGTTTCACGCAGAACAGAGGCAGAGGAACGTTGAGTGGATTGGATGGTGGTAGAGGACAGACATCTCAGGCTCATACTGCACCTGGTGTTGATAGGGGACGAGTCTTCGCTATGACAGAGCACGAGGCACAAGATGGTGGTACTGTATCAGGTACGGTGCGGATATCAGGTATATTCGTTCGAGCTTTATTTGATACGGGTTCTACGCATTCATTCATTGCTACTAGTTGTACTCCTTGTCTGAATAGTGTACCGGAGACTAATAAGTATCCTTTGATTGTGAGTCTTCCTTCGGGGAAGGACATTAGAATAGATGCGGTATTTATGGGATTAAGTATTGAGATTGAGGCGAGACAACTACCAGTTATACTTTACCCGTTAGAAATGGAGGACTTTGGTTTGATTTTAGGAATGGATTGGTTGACCACTCATGGAGCAGTTATTGATTGCAGTAAAAAGGAAGTACGATTTAAGTCAAATAGTGGAGAGTTTAAGGTGGTCAGTGATTGTAATCAGGTTGTGGTGCCCATCATTTCTGCCATGTCAGCTTGTAGGATGATTAGACAGGGGTGTAAGGGTTTTATAGCAAGTATCATTACGGTGGAAAAAGAGGTATCGATTCAGATAGCAGATATTCCAGTTGTGAGTGAGTATCAGGATGTCTTTCCTGATGAGTTACCAGGGTTGCCACCTCGTAGAGATCTAGAATTCACTGTGGATCTAATTCCAGGTACTACTCCTATTTCCATATCACCATATCGTTTGGCCCCAGCAGAAATGAAGGAGCTGAAGGAACAGTTGCAAGAACTGTTGGATCGAGGATTTATTCGGCCTAGTGTTTCACCCTGGGGAGCACCAGTGTTGTTTGTGAAGAAGAAAGATGGCACCTTAAGATTATGTATAGATTATCGTCAGCTTAATAAGGTGACTATCAAGAATCGGTATCTGTTACCCCGAATTGACGATTTATTTGACCAACTTCAGGGAGCTTCGGTGTTCTCAAAAATTGATCTTCGATCGGGGTATCATCAGATGAGGATTCGGGATACAGATATTCCCAAGACTGCATTTCGAACGAGATACGGACACTATGAATTTTTAGTCATGCCGTTTGGACTTACTAATGCCCCTGCAACATTCATGGATTTGATGAATAGAGTGTTCCAGCCGTATCTAGATAAGTTTGTTGTGGTGTTTATAGATGACATCCTTGTGTATTCGCCTTCTCAGATCGATCATGAGCAACATCTTCGGTTGATACTTGAGATTTTGAGGAGAGAACAACTTTATGCCAAGTTCTCTAAGTGTGAATTTTGGCTGGATAGAGTGGTATTTCTGGGACATATCATCTCGGAGAAGGTATTTATGTTGATCCACAAAAGGTTGAAGCAGTTCTGAGATGGGAGAGACCGAGAACAGTGACAGAGATTCGAAGTTTCCTGGGATTAGCAGGCTACTACCGTCGATTTATACAAGATTTCTCTATTATTGCTGCCCCAATGACACAGCTGACAAGGAAGAAGATACCGTTCGTGTGGACTGATGATTGTGAGAGGAGCTTCCAAACTCTGAAAGAGAAATTAACTACTGCACCAGTACTTACTTTACCTTCCGGACTTGATGGATATGTGGTTTATACTGATGCATCACATCAGGGGTTAGGTTGTGTTCTGATGCAACATGGAAGGGTGATCGCTTATGCCTCGAGACAATTGAAGACCCATGAGAAGAATTATCCTACTCATGATTTGGAAATGACAGCAATTGTTCATGCTTTAAAGATTTGGAGACATTACTTATATGGTGCCAAGTGTGAGATTTTTACTGATCATAAGAGTTTGAAATATCTTCCCACTCAAAAGGAGTTGAATTTGAGACAGAGACGTTGGATGGAATTCCTTAGTGACTACGATTGCACTATTAATTATCATCCAGGGAAGACCAATGTTGTTGCTGATGCCCTAAGTAGGAAAAATGTGGGTGAATTACAGTTTCTAAGAGTCGACAGAAGAGTTATGCCGATCGTAGGAGGAAGGACCTTGAGTTCCAAGTGGGGGATAGAGTCTTTTTGAAAGTCTCTCATTGGAAAGGAATTTTGAGATTTGGTCGAAAGGGAAAGTTAGCACCCCGCTATATTGGTCCTTATGAGATATTGGAGAGATTGGGCAAGGTGGCTTATCGTCTGACATTACCACCGGAGTTAGAAAGGATTCATAATGTATTTCATGTGTCGATGCTGAAAAAGTACGTACCAGATCCTACTCACATCCTGGAAAACCAGCCGGTCGAGTTGAGTGAGAATATGACTTATGAAGAGAAGCCTGTGAAGATTGTAGAACGAAAGGTCCAAGAGTTGAGATCCAGACAGATTCCTCTTGTAAAGGTCTTGTGGACTAATCATCATATTCGAGAGGCAACTTGGGAATTGGAGAAGGATATGAAGGAGAAATATCCAGAACTGTTTGAGGATTTAGAAATTTCGGGGACGAAATTTTTATAAGGTGGGTAGATTGTGAAGATTGGGTGTATGATTGCTAGCAAACAAAAAAAAATAATATTAAAATATTATGAATCATTGTTTTGATGCTTATTTAAGTGACGGGCATTTGCGTATTAGAGGGATAAGAAGTCATCGAAGTTTATTATAAAAAAAAAAAAATAGAAAGCAGAAGCAATAATTTACTTTTCTCTCTCCTATTTCTTTCTTCTTCCTCGCCAAAACTTCGAAGCTTCGCTGCCGTGTCATCGTCGATCCTCTTCACCCACGCGCCGGACCGCCGTGTAGCTGCCGTCGTCAGATTTCCGTCGCCGCCAAGATCGAGTCCAACGGCCGCCGGACGCGCCTCCATACCAGGACGCCACGTCGCAGCTTCTTCTGCAATTTCCGGCCGTCTCCGGCCACTTCTGACGACCACCTCCGGCGAGTGAGCACTTTTCAGGCCGATACCTTTCCAACGCCAGTGGTCACTTCCCGATCCGACATCGTTTGGGTTGTTTTCCGTGTTTTAGCTACCGGTAATTCGGGATTTGTATTGGAAGTTGAGATCCGACCGTTGGATCGACGATCCGATCGCATCAGATTATTGCTCTCGAAATTTCGAGCGTTTTGATATATATATTCGCCGTAGAAAGTATTTGGTTGTGGGGTCCGCTTTTTGGTGGTGGGGCCCGATCTTTGTTGTGGGGCCCGCTTGCCTCGCTGAGCATTCTAATTAGTTCCAGAGCCGTTCGTTGCTGTTTTTCTCCTCGGCTTAGTTGTTTGGAATTTCGGGCTGATAATCGTTATTGACTTTTGCGTGAATCGAGGTAAGTACACTCTGTGGTGATTCTCTTAACATTTGTTTGATGATTGATGGTTGTTGTGAGAGTTGGTATATATGTATATATATAAATATATATTGGCATTATCATATATATATATATTGTTATATATATATATTTTCATATTTGTGAGATATTATATTGAGATATTGAAAGCATGATAATATGAAATCATGATTGTTGAGATGAGTTTGATTGGATTTGATGCGAGATGTGATTGTATTGGATGATGTGTGTTGTTGTGATATGCTGCCGGGTTTGGTATAATAGTGGTCGGATTTGAGATGAGATGTGATGATACATAAGATGAGATGAGATGTGATGATACATCAGATGAGATGATATGGGGGAGTACGGGGGCTTCCTCATTGAGTACATTTTACTCACATTTTACGAGTTGATATGGTTGGAAACCTTGGAAGTTGTCATTGAGGACTTTTCCATTGGTTTTGATATGGGGGAGTACGGGGGCTTCCTCATTGAGTATATTTCAATCCTCTGTTATACTAGACCCGGAGTAGCAGCCATGTTTGATGGATGTTTGTACTGTTGAGGTGGGATGTTTGTTGTAATAATATTATATTATATGATATTTTCATACAGATATAAATATGTTTATATATAACCCTATTTTGTTGGTGAGGTCATGTTGAGAGAATGAGTGTTTACTTGCTGAGCTTTTTAAGCTCACCCCCCTTTCCCCTAACATTTCAGGTAGTCCGTCTGTTCAGTAGTAGCAGTACCAGATTTGGATCCACGTGCCACAGTTGTATATTCGGGTTAGACCAGACATTTGTGTCACCTATTGTATTTATTTCTTTAATATTGTGTTGTAAACCACAACAGTTGTGTATACTGTTTGGATTTGTAATAAGTGATGTAATATTTGTGTGCATTTGAGTGGTTGATTGTCATATAGAATGCTCGAGCTAAAGAAGTCTACGAACCTCTTTCTAGGGTTGGGCCCGCTCTAGGGAGGGGGTCGTGACACATTACATGCATGATATTATTTTTCTTTTAAAAATGCCAAGGTTGCTGACACATGGAATTGCCCAGATTTTGAAATGGACTGATTATCTTTGATTGATTTATGAAAAAAAAATAAGACAACCTTAAATCTCCTAGGAATGCCCTTCCTCCGGAAAAATATGGTATTTTGGTTGAAATAATATATTGTTTGTGAAAGTTGTGTATAAAGTCGTGATAAATTTTTATACAAAATTGTTGTCTTTGTGAGCAACATTGAGATTGAAATTTGTTTATATTATATATTATCTCTCAACATATGTTATTAATAATTGCTAATAATATAAAACTTGTTTTTGACAAAGATACATTTCATTATACTTTTTTGGCAAGAAAATGCAAAACCAATTTTTTATTATTTGTACTTGATCGTTGTAATGATATTTTAAACATATTATGTTATAATTTAAATTCTCTATACACTATGTTATATTTTGTTTTCATATAATTTTTAGTTTCAAATATAATTTTTTAGATTATATTTGATTATAAAAATATTAATACAGGAGCACGAATGTGATTATATAATAGATATTAAAAATTTTTAATTATTGTGAATTAATTACTGATACCAAAGTCACATAAATTACTGATACTAAATTTTTTAAATATTATTAGTAATTTTGTGATGCTATTGTGTAAATGATATACTGATGCTAACATAAATTACTGACACCTAAAAGTGTTAGTATTTTCCTGACTTTATCGTGTCAGTGATATACTGATACTATGACGTCGGCGACTACGACACTATTCTCGTAGCCCGTAGAGAGTACGGATAGCCCACGACGGACTTATCAGAGAATAAAGGAGCTGCCACCCAATATTAGAGACTGGGAATGATTTAAGGCGCACTACATCCCCCGCAAGGTCTGACCTTAAACCTGTTTGGGTTCTGAATGATCTCTTACTAATGTCAATATAACATCCAGGTTCAAAAGAGGATCCATATGTCTTATAATGCAAGAATCACACAGAACAGTTTATAGTTGATGCAATTAAGGTCCGGCCAAACTTACTGGATGTATGGCCAAATTTGCTACGTAAACCAAAAAGATCAGAAACACAAAATTATATCCAGTTTTAAGACGCATTACAACCCACACAAGGTTTGGAATGGTCCCTTACTGAAGCTAGTAAGAAATCCAAGTTCAAAAGAGGATATGTTTCTTATAATGAATGAATCATACAGAACAGTTCATATTTCATGTAATTAATGTTCGGACGAATAATATTGCTGTTGGACAGTTATGACCCATAGCGTCACTGTTTGTAAAATACATTGTGTTTTTATACAAAATTAACTATGTAGTAATGAAATTGCCTTTTACCGTTTTGTAATTTATTTACTTTCATATATAAATGGTAAAAGTCCATATGATTAGTTCCGGATTGAGATGATATGAGACAGTATCAATCCATAAAAGGTTTAATCATTAAATATCCCTAGTCGTAGTATTATCGAGATTGGACATCGATAATGCGGAATAGACTAGTATTGCACTTGTGCGCGTTGTGAGGGCATAACAGCATAGTTCTCATATATTTAAGTATAAGATACTTATGCAAGTGCGATAGTAGGTTGTGTTTTACCGATGGTACGGAAAACAGTTTCGCTCTGGATAGACCCCGCAGAATCCCATTGGTAGTATGTATATGTGTCTATGTGAGTCCGCTTCAGGGTAGGTGTATTTGGTCTTAACCTGAGACTTGCATCGCTAGTACTTGCGACAATCGGTAAACTTTGGTTTTGGTCGTCCAGGGCTTTAACAGGTTCTGTGTACGCCTCTTCTGGGTTTATTGAAAATCGTAGTGTATTGGATGTGATGTCAAGACGGAAGTATCACTTCAGACATATGGAGATGATGATCACGCAGGGATTCAGAACTGGTTCTCTTTTGTGTTGCAACCATCGGGATAATATGACAAGGTCATGATTATCCGATTCAAAGAGACTAGTTGCTTGATATCCGATATGTGCTTCGTACGGGGCAGACACTATTCCAGCCCCAGGCCATGCACGTGACATCCGATACTGGATCGCAATACACAATACTACGGTATACTACGCTTGATAAAGATCGTATATTCTAGTAAGAATATTTCTGGAGAATTGGGTAGGCATGGCGCTTTGCTAGAAGCCAACATTGTCTCGTAAATCGGTAAAAACGTAGTACGAGGTACGTACGTGTTCGGATATTCCGACGACCGTATTTACTGCCAACATATCCAGGGATCTCTTGGGTCGCTTCCCGAAGATTCACCGATGACGTATTATTCGAGCTTAATTAATATGGGATTAATTGCGGAGAGACTTTATCTTGGATAAAATACTATTTGAAGAGAGAGAAAGATTAATTTGGAATTAATCATTAAAATAATATATTCGATATATTATTTGGAATTAGATTTCGACGCGGAATTAAAATTAGATTTTAATTCGGGCAAACGAGTTAATTTAGAATTAATTCGTTAGCGACGTGAGTAGTAATTTTGCTAGGCTTAATTATTTTAATTAAATTAGATTTAATTACGTCGCGACGGAAGTTCGTTAATTCGGAATTAGCAAACCCGTGCCCGGGAGTGTTTTCGGGCCCACTCGCATTCGGAATCGAGTGGGGCCTACATGTCACATCAACCATTACATCACTAGTCAACTAATTCACTTTAGTTTGATGGGTTTAGGTGAGTTGGTTAAAGTGTGTAAAACACTCCAAGTCAAAGTAAGGTGAAAGACTTATACCAACCAACGTTTGGTATATCATTTACAATTGTTTTTGAAACAATTAATATTGATTTTAGAGATCAAATCTTCATCTTCTTCTCTCTCCCAAATTGCCGAAACTGTGACAGTTTTTGCTCTCTCCATTTTCTTCATTTCTTAGCCGAATTTTGTGAAGAAAAAGTGTGAAGTTTTGTTGCAAAAATTCACTAAGGGCTAGCACTCTTCAAGGGATCATACAAGGTGATTAGGGAAACTTATTCAAGAGCTTGGAAAGACAAAACAAAGCTTGGAGCATTGTGGACTGCCTTGGCCGAATCTTGGACTGATTGGAGGGAAAAATTTTGTTGTTTGACGCATCCAAAACCGATCGATGTATGTGTGTTTCCGCCACTCTTCTTCGTTATTCATTCGCATTTCTTTGTTCATTATGATCTTGGGACTAATCATAGAAACCAACAATGGTATCATTGAGCCTATAATGAGCATGAAATGTATTAGGGTAAAATTTGGGGAAAATCCATGTGAGCATGATTTGATTAAATTGAATGGTTGAGTATGCTTGTATGTTGATGAAATGAGGTTGGATTGGATCAATTTCAACAAAATATGATTGGATCATAATTTGCCCCACCTTAAGGCTTGGCCGAATATGAGTAGTACCCTAGGCTCTTGGAAAATTTTATTTTGATGATCATTGGATGAGTTGAAACGAATGGAAAAGTCGATTTGTAATTCGATCGGATTGAAAAACGAAATCGGACTTATTATCTTACCTTGGCCGAGAGCTATAGAGCATGTATGGACTTGATTTTTGATTCAAAAATTGTTGGACAATAATTGAACAATTAGATACATAATTAATTGGTAAATTGTATTTTGGAAATATTGATTTAGTTAATTAATTGATATATTACATTTTAATTAACTAAGTTATAAAATTTGGAATTTTAAAATTTGGTTAATGGGCTTAATTTTGAATTGGGCTTGAAATTATTATATTTGGGCATAATGGGCTTGGTTGGGCCAAGTTGGTGTAGGCCAATTGGATTGGATCCAAATTGGGCCTAAATCATTCCATTAAGTCCAAATGTAATACATGGGCTTTAAAGTTTAATTGGGCCTTATGGGCTTGATATTGGTTTTATGGCAAATGAAGGTGATTCCTTACTTGGGCTTGGTAATTGGGTTTGACCCGTATTTACCAAAGCCCATGCCTTATGAAATCAATTGAAAGCCCATCAGATTTTAATTAAACGAACATTGGATGTTAGTTGGGCTTTGAGACCCGATAAGATTGGATTTGGAATCTAAGTCGTTAAAGCGCATTAAAAAGTGTAAATATTTAATTTGGAATTAAATAGTTGAATTAGTATTGAATACATATTAAATTAGATTTAACGAGTAGTTCGATATAATTCAAGAATTCGTACTTTGAGTACTTATTCTCAAACGAGTTTGGACTCGCGCAAAATCAAATCGTTGTTTGAACATTGGATGGTCACATAATTAAAGACTAATTAATTGGATTAGATTGGTTGTAATGCATGCTATGAATGAATATATGGATGTGTTGAATGAATAGCGTATATTGGATGTATATTAGAAGGGAAAGGGTAATTTTGGAAATTATTATAATTTGGAATTTATAAGTTGGACTTGCGTGTCCAGCCTTATCTCTTATTATCTCTTGTATTCTCTTCTCTTCTCATCTAATTCCCCTCAATGTTAATGAGGTTTCTATTATTGTATTATGTAATTGGGTAGAAGTAGAATGGTGCTAGCCAGGGAGAGGAAAGAGAATGATTTGTTCTAGGATAATCTGTTTAAATATCCATCCGCATATCGTTATTAATTTACTTTTCGTGCCTTATGATGTTTTCGAAGCATGCTTAAGGGTGTATGATGAGACCTTAACAAATATAATAAATTGGTTGCCAATTTACGCGAAAAACCCTCAAATCATATTAAGCATTTTTCCTTCCGTTGATCGATTCTTACTCAAGATCCAAAGTTGGCATTGGTTTGTTGGCCAAAGTCAAGACCTTTGTCAATTGCGGATGTGTTTGAATCATGAGAGTTTTGTTCCATATCGGTGTCTTGTCCAAGTCGTGATTTGTTGGCCAAAGTCAAGATCACTTCTTGTCCATCGACATTGATTACGAAACTTTCCATGTCAATGGGTCCCGCTTAACTGGAATCATTAAGCTTGTTGTGCCAAAGCCAAGGCTTAGTTGATTCAGAGGAAAAAAGGTTAGGAAAATATATTGGATATATTGGCATATATATTGTATATATGTTTCGGACTTGGATGTCCACCTACCGGATCTAGGAATTGGATTAGATCCAATTGATCTTCGAGATCTACCTAGTTAAATATCATACAGCTTGTTGGCCAAAGTCAAGGTTGTGTGTTATTTAACGGGATCCTAGCTCACTAGGAAACTGGGTTTCCCGAGTACTCGACAGAGGGTTAGAGGCTCGCCGAAAAATAGTGGGAGGCTAGTATTGAATTTGCAATTTCATTCAGATACTTAGCTTTACGCGCTTTCAAATTATTTCGTCAAAATTATTTTATTAGTTGGACTAGTATAATGTTATTTTTCTTGTAACAGTTAGACTGTACCCAAATATCGTTGATTAGATAGTTGGACTATCGTAATCAAGATGACTGGAAAGGGAAATGTCCGAGACATTATCATGGGCGAAAATGTCTTCAAGGGCACGAACTTTGCCGATTGGGAAATGAATCTGAGGATTGTCCTTGGAGCCGAGAGGCTGCTATATACTATACAGAGACCTCTTGGGCCTAAGCCCAAACCAGATGAGCTACTTGAGCTGGAGCTTTGGAAGACTCACAACGATGATTGTGAAACTGCTCAGTCAATTATGCTTGCTGCTATGACTCAGCATTTCCGTCGACAGAACATGGACTTGGATCCCTATAACATGTTGGCGAGGTTGCACGATCTTCACCGATCTAACCGAAGGTCGCAGAGATATGAGTTAGTGAAGAAGGTCTTCCGTTCACGTATGTCAGAAGGCATGTCTGTTGAGTCTCATGTGGCACAGATGATTGTTGACATAGATGAGCTGGCTAAGATGTGGATAGTCTTAGAGGTTGAGATTACCATAATAGATCTGATCTTGCAATCTCTCCCCGACACTTGGAAACAGTTCATCATAAGCTATAACCTGATGAACACTGATGATACTCTTGGAGAGTTGTTGTCAATTCTCAAGGAAGCTGAAAAGGAGATGCTTAAGGGCAACAAGCGCGAGGCGCACTTTGCTTCGACATCTCAGACACCGAGGGCTGGGCCCAAGACGACTGGAGGTGTGAAGAAGAAGAAGCATAAAATAAAGGGCAAGGCCAAATCGTCAAAGGCTTCTGGGAAGCCTAAGGACAAATCTCAGGATGTTTGCCTCCAATGCGACAAGCGGGGTCACTGGAAGCGTGACTGCCGCGAGTACAAGGCGCTCGAGAAGGAGATTAAAGCGGGCAAGGAACCGGCTTCAGGTATGTTTGTTATTGAAATAAACATGACTACTTCTAGTTTTAAAAATTGGATTTTTGATTCTGGTTGTGGTACTCACATATGTACTGATGTCCAAAATCTATGGATTAGCAGGAGACTGGCCTCAGGGGAGATTGATCTACGCGTCGGAAATGGGGCACCAGTCGCCGTTTTGGCCGTTGGCACTTTTGTTTTAGAACTGCCCTTTGGGCATGTACTTGAACTTAATGACTGTTATTATGTACCTAGTTTGACTAGGAATATTATTTCTGTATCTATGTTAACCCAATGTGGGTATACTTTTGTATTTAGAAACACTAGGTGTTTTATGTATAAAAATGATGTAGAAATTTGCAATGCTGTTGCAAATAATGGTCTTTATATTTTGAATATAAATCAATCTCAAACATATAACATAACAAACAAAATGCTCAAAATGAGTAACAAAGATGAAACTTATATGTGGCATTGTCGTCTGGGACACATAAACAAGACTCGCATATCCACACTTTCGAAGAGTGGGTACTTGGACGGATTTGATCCAAATTCATATGACGTCTGCAAATCTTGCTTATTAGGCAAAATGCCTAAATCACCTTTTAGCGGTAAGGGTGAACGTGCCACAGAACTATTAGCCCTCGTTCATAGTGAAGTATATGGCCCCATGTCTAGCCAGGCTAGAAGTGGATATGAATACTTCGTAACCTTTACGGATGATGCATCACGTTATGGTTATGTGTATCTTATGAGACACAAGTCGGAAACTTTTGAGAAATTCAAAGAGTTTCGACACGAAGTTGAAAAACAGACCGGCAAGAGTATAAAGACATTACAGTCGGACCGTGGTGGCGAATACTTGAGCAATGAGTTTCTAGATTACTTGAAAGGATATGGTATTCTTTCACAGTGGACTCCTCCTGGAACACCGCAATTAAACGGTTTGTCCGAACGGAGAAACCGAACTTTGTTGGACATGGTTAGGTATATGATAAGTCACACTGAGCTACTTGTTTCCTTCTGGGGATATGTATTAAACAGTGCAATTCTTATTTTGAATAAGGTTCCGTCAAAGTCTGTACAACAGACACCATATGAGATATGGACATGAAAGAAACCGGGTTTCTCATTCCTGAAGATTTGGGGATGCTGGGCATACGTCAAACATTTGGAAGGTACCAAACTTGAACCCAAATCGGATAAATCCCTATTCGTAGGATATCCTAGGGAAACCAAAGGATATTACTTCTATCACCCACGAGAGAACAAAGTATTTGTTGCTCTACATGTAATTTTCCTTGAGAAGGAATTCCCAAATGCAGTGGTAAGTGGGAGGAAAGTAGAACTCGATGAAAATTGGAGTGATACTATTCCTGGCATAGAATCCTCAACGGAACAAGAACAGTCCATCCGGGATGAGACTGTACGACAATCTTCTATTACACAAGGACCGCGTAGGTCGGGGAGAGTCAGGAAACAACATGAGAGGTATGGGTTTCTGATCTCACCTCATGTAGATATTAATCTTATTGAGGATAACGAACCGGCTACGTATGAGGAAGCGATACAAGATATCGATTCCGCTTTATGGAAAGAAGCCATGAAGTCCGAAATGGATTCCATGTACACCAACCAAGTTTGGACACTGGTTGATGCACCAAAAGGCGTAAAGCCTATTGGATGCAAATGGGTCTTCAAGAAGAAGACCGACATGGATGGCAACGTATAAACATACAAAGCTAGGCTTATTGCGAAGGGGTATCGTCAACGACATGGTGTCGATTACGATGAAACTTTCTCACCTGTTGCCATGATTAAATCCATTCGCATAATGATTGTTATTGCTGCATATTTCGATTACGAGATATGGCAGATGGACGTTAAAACCACTTTCCTTAACGGAAACCTTTTGGAGGATGTTTATATGCAACAGCCTGACGGTTTTATCGTGCCTAGACTTGCAAACAAGGTTTGTAAGTTAAATCGGTCCATTTATGGACTGAAATAAGCATCGCGGTCATGGAACCAACGTTTTGATGAGATCATAAAAGAATATGATTTCATTCAAAACGAAGTTGATCCTTATGTATACAAGAAGGTTAGTGGGAGAGCACTAAATTTTATTGTCCTTTATGTTGACGATGTATTGCTTATTGGCAATGACATTCCCATGTTAACGTCGGTGAAAGCTTGGCTTTCAATGAAATTATCCATGAAAGATCTGGGAGAAGCAGCCTTTGCAGTCAGATCGATCTAGTGAAATTCTCCATGAAATTTTATTGTATTTCTGGGAATAAAGATCTACCGGGATAGATCTAGAAAGCTGCTTGGACTCTCCCAGAGCACGTACATTGACAAAGTGTTGAAGAGATTCATCATGGATCAGTCCAAGAGAGGACTGTTGCCAGTGTCACATGGCGTCTATCTATCTAAGGACATGTGTCCTAAAACTCAAGATGAGAGAGACAACATGAGTCGGATACCGTTCGCCTCGGCAGTCGGATCGATCATGTATGTCATGATATGTACGCGACCTGATATCTCATATGCTTTGAGCATGTGTAGTCGCTATCAGGCCGATCCAGGTGAAGGTCACTGGATGGCGGTTAAGAACATCCTTAAATATCTTAGACGAACTAAGGATGCTTTCTTAATCTATGGAGATGGAGAACTTGAGGTAACTGGGTATATCGATGCAAGTTTCCAAACCGACAAAGACGACTGCAAGTCGCAATCCGGGTATATATTTTATTTGAATAACGGAGCAGTGAGCTGGAAATCTTCCAAGCAAGAGAGTGTTGCCGATTCAACAATAGAAGCAGAGTACATTGATGCAGCTGAAGCAGCAAAGGAAACAGTTTGGATCCAAAAATTCCTAATTGGATTAGGAGTAGTTTCGTTAGCAGCTGAGCCCGTTCCATTGTATTGTGACAATAACGGAGCTATAGCACAGGCTAAGGAACCGCGGTCTCATCAACGATCCAAACATGTTCTTCGACGTTTCCATCTGATTCGTGAGAGCATACATCGTGGCGATGTGAAGGTCGAGAAGGTCGCATCAGATGACAACATGGCAGATCCGCTGACGAAAGCTATTCCTCAGCAAAAGTTTGAGCGACATGTACATAGTTCAGGTATTAGATGCTTGAGTGACTAGCTATAGGCCAAGTGAGAGATTGTTGGACAGTTATGACCCATAGCGTCACTGTTTGTAAAAGACATTGTGTTTTTGTACAAAATTAACTATGTTGTAATGAAATTACCTTTTACCGTTTTGTAATTTATTTACTTTCATATATAAATGGTAAAAGTCCATATGATTAGTTCCAGATTGAGATGATATGAGACAGTATCAATCCATAAAGGTTTAATCATTAAATATCCCTGTCGTAGTATTATCGAGATTGGACATCGATAATGCGGAATAGACTAGTATTGCACTTGTGCGCGTTGTGAGGGCATAACAACATAGTTCTCATATATTTAAGTATAGGATACTAATGCAAGTGAGATAGGAGGTTGTGTTTTCAATGGTACGGAAAACAGCTTCGCTCTGGATAGACCCCGCAGAATCCCATTGTTAGTATGTATATGTGTCTATGGGAGTCCGCTTCAGGGTAGGTGTATTTGGTCTTAACCTGAGACTTGCATCGCTAGTACTTGCGACAATCAGTAAACTTTGGTTTTGGTCGTCCAGGGCTTTAACAGGTTCTGTGTACGCCTCTTCTGGGTTTATTGAGAATCGTAGTGTATTGGATGTGATGTCAAGACGGAAGTATCACTTCAGACATATGGAGATGATGATCACGCATGGATTCAGAACTGGTTCTCTATTGTGTTGCAACCATCGAGATAATATGACAAGGTCATGATTATCCGATTCAAAGAGACTAGTTGCTTGATATCCGATATGTGCTTCGTACGGGGCAAACACTATTCCAGCCTTAGGCCTTGCCCGTGACATCCGATACTGGATCGCAATACGTAATACTAGGGTATACTACGCCTGATAAAGATCGTATATTCCAGTAAGAATATTTCTGGAGAATTGGGTAGGCATGGCGCTTTGCTAGAAGCAACCTTGTCTCGTAAATCGGTAAAAACGTAGTACGAGGTACGTACGTGTTCAGATAGTCCGACGACCGTATTTACTGCCAACATATCCAGGGATCTCTTGGGTCGCTTCCCGAAGATTCACCGATGACGTATGATTCGAGCTTAATTAATCTGGGATTAATTGCGGAGAGACTTTATCTTGGATAAAATACTATTTGAAGAGAGAGAAAGATTATTATTAATCATTAAAATATATATTCGATATATTATTTGGAATTAGATTTTGACGCGGAGTTAAAATTAGATTTTAATTCGGGCAAACGAGTTAATTTAGAATTAATTCGTTAGCTACGTGAATAGTAATTTTGCTATGCTTAATTATTTTAATTAAATTCGATTTAATTACGTCGCGACTGAAGTTCGTTAATTCGGAATTAGCAAACCCGTGCCCGGGAGTGTTTGCTGGCCCACTCGCATTCGGAATCGAGTGGGGCCACATGTCACATCAACCATCACATCACTAGTCAACTATTCACTTTAGTTGATGGGTTTGAGATGAGTTGGTTAAAGTGTGTAAAACACTCTAAGTCAAAGTAAGGTGAAAGACTTATACCAACCAACGTTTGGTATATCATTTACAATTGTTTTTGAAACAATTAATATTGATTTTAGAAATCAAATCTTCATCTTCTTCTCTCTCCCAAATTGCCGAAACTGTGACAGTTTTTGCTCTCTCCATTTTCTTCATTTCTTAGCTGAATTTTGTGAAGAAAAAGTGTGAAGTTTTGTTGCAAAAATTCACTAAGGGCTAGCACTCTTCAAGGGATCATACAAGGTTATTAGGGAAACCTATTCAAGAGCTTGGAAAGACAAAACAAAGCTTGGAGCATTGTGGACTGCCTTGGCCGAATCTTGGACTGCTTGGAGGGAAAAATTTTGTTTTTTGACGCATCCAAAACCGATCGATGTAAGTGTGTTTCCGCCACTCTTCTTCGTTATTCATTCACATTTCTTTGTTCATTATGATCTTGGGACTAATCATAGAAACCAACAATTGCTATGTCCGGCCGAACATGCTAATGTCTTGACGGATTTTCTCTATAAACCAAAAAAATCAAAAACGTATAATTATATCCAGATGACAGCCATGACAACATCAGAAACAATTAGATCGAAAGCAAAGCAGTAACAATAATAAATAATTAATTAAATAAAATAAAAGCAAGGTGATAAATATAGATGCAAGAACGCGCATGTTCGTTTTCATGTGGTATATGGAGTTGTATCCTGAGTGTAAATCATACTACCATTTATTCGAAATTGGCTATGGAATCAAAGTTCGGGTTTCTATCCTATATTCCACAGAACACAAACGGCTGGATGTAACCAATTGAGCCCCCGAATTTTCTGTGTGACTATTGTATGTCCGGTCGGATATGCGACATCAGTTTAGTAAACTAAAAAACAAGATAGTAAAGGTTTGAGGCCTTCAGGTCGTACCTCACGCGTTAATGAGTTCCTAGAACACCTCTAAAAGTTTTAGGATTGTTGCTGGATCTCTTGCTGGAGTAAAGGGATTGCTACTATTTTTTGGTTTTTTTTTTTATGTTCCAAAAAGTCCCCTCTTCATGTTTTTGATCCCTTTTTTATAGGATTGATGCTGGATCTCTTACTGGAGTATACAGTTGGCTAACAAGGAAATGATCATTCTATTCAAGAAATCGATTAAGAATGAAAGTAAGTTATTATGGAAATTGGCTAAGAAGGAAAGAGATCGAATTCTTCTGCAAAACTGAAAACCCAGTGCATATCGGGTCGGATATTATGGTTTTATGACCGGCTGGACATAGGTGATGTCCGATCTGGGTTTTAGGTGTTCTCTTGGATCTTCTGGGGTTTTTAACCCTTCCAGCGTTAAACCTTATAACTTTCCCAAACTTTTTAGGTGTGCTCTCACAGTAGACTTATCTTCGGGCTATGCATAAAAATGCAGTGTGTACACCTTGGTTTTTTTTATAACATCAATTTCTATTTATTTTTTTTAATTTAATGTCTTAATAAAGACATTAAAGATGCTATCATTAAAAAAATGTAACCTCCAACTTTTTAAAATGATGAGATTCTAAAATCAAATTTTTAAACTCACCTTTGTAAATCAAAGGGCATGGCCAGCCATGTAAGAGTTCGTACTACACTGAGGATTCAGATCAATCCATAGAGGACCATCTAGTATACTAAAATGAATTTATTTATTTAACGGATATTATAAGAAATTAATTTAAGTCAGGATCTAGTCCTATATGATCACATCATATAAGGTGCCTTCATTCTCATGTCGCCACATTAATGATCTCAGACCAAGGTTGTTATATATTTATAAATTGACCGTAAATATAAATAAATCACAAACAAAGTACCCACTTCATTTGTTCTCTGTGGACTATTTTAGATTACTAATTTCAGACTTAAATCCTCTTGTGTATGAGCTCATACACTAAGTCTGAATGCAAATAAGTAATCAAAGATATACAAGATAATTTATAATATGTGAATTAAATCCAATCAAGATGATAAATAAATAATGTATCTTTTATTTAAATAAATAATTTCGCTTGTATATTACATAAAGCTCTAGGGTATATATCCCAACAATCTCCCACTTACACTATAGCAAATGGGACATGTCACGTAATCATATACCCTACATGTGACCTTTAAACACTTTAGTTGTTAAGGTCTTTGTAAATGGATCAGTCAGATTCTATGTAGATGTTGTATGCACTATCTCCCTAAACAAATGATATTTCCTCTCCATATGCTTCCATCTCTTATGGCTTCTTGGTTCATTAGAATTCTCCATTGCACCATCATTATCGCAATAAAGTGTGAATAATTTATCCATATCTGATTCTTTAGTTTAGGGAGATAGTGCATACAATATCTACGTAGGAAAGCTGATTCTTTAGTTACTTCTTAAGCTTCTACACACTCAGCCTCCATAGGAAAGCCAACAATGCAAGTTGATTTATACTCCTCCATGTTATGGCTCTACCACTAGAGTGAATACTGATATAGATGTAGACTTTCTAGAATCTATGTCCCTCTAAAAGTTAGAATCTGTATATCATCTATGAATCATATCCTCTCCAAAATATACAAGCATATATCTTCTCGTTCTCTTAAGATACTTGAGAATATGACTTACAGTTGTTGGGTTTCTACGGTCTAACCGGGATCGATTTAAGTAATGAAACTCATGTGCGAATATAACAAGGAAGTTGCGGAATACTTACAATGATCGGCTGAGTGATGCGACGAACAACGAAAACTTTTTATGCCCTTTGAAGATCCTTGAACTCTCGGCATTTTCAGGTTTTTGGCTCCTCCAAATTCGGCCATGAATGATCTCAAGCTCCAAGCTTTGTGATGTGATTCCATGCTCACGGGTGCGGTTCCCTATCACCTTCGCACGACCCCGGAAGTGTGCTAGCACTCAATAATTTTTGCCGTAAAAATCACCTTGCTTCTCCTTGCCATTCTCGGCTTTGAGAAGAAAATGGAGGAAGAAAATTGGCCTTGTGGTCGTGAGAGAGAAGAAGAAATTGAGAGAAGTGTGTTAGTTGTTGCTTGATTTTGTGTATCTATTACACATAAATTGAATTTCAAAAAATCCATTTACCAAAAAGTCAAAGCATTAAAGCTTTGCCAACTACCACCATCAATCACAATGACAAGTTGTCATATCACTCAAAGTGACTAGACATCACATCAATGATTGACTAGTGATTTGATGCTTGATGTGACTTGTGGGCCGCACTTAATTCGCAATGCGAGTGCGCCCGCAAACACTCCCGAGCTCGAGTTCGCTAATTCCAAATTAACGAATTTTCCGTTGCGACGTAATTAAATAATTATGCCTAGCAAAATCACTATTCATGTCGCTAATGAATTAATTCTAAATTAACTCGTTCGCCCGAATTAAAATCTAATTTTAATTCCGCGTTGAAATCCAATTTCGTTTAATATATCGAATATATTAATTTATCGATTAATTCAAAATTAATCGTTCTATCTTTTAAATGATATTTTATCCCAGATAAAATATCTCCGCAATTAATCCCAGATTAATTTTCTCTCTCATCTAATTAATCCCAGATTAATGAAGTGCGAGTCATACGTCATCGGTGAATCTTCGGGAAGCGACCCATGAGATCCCCGGATATGTTGGCAGTAAATCCGGTAGTCGGACTATCTGAACACGTATGTACCTAGTACTACATTTTTATCGATTTACAAGACAAGGTTGGCTTCTAGCAAAGCGCCATGCCTACCCAATTCTCCAGAAATATCCTTACAGGAATATGTGATCTATATCAGGCGTAATATACGTAGTATTGCGTATTTCGATCCAGTATCAGATGTCACGTGCAAGGCCTGGGGCTGGAAATGTGTCTGCCCCGTACGAAGCACATATCGGATCTCTGGTAACTAGTCTCTATAATCGGATAAACATGACCTAGTCATAATATCCCGATAGCTGCAGCATATAAGAGAACGAGTTCCGTATCCTACATGATCATCATCTCCACTATGACTGGAGTGATACTTCCATCTCGACATCACACCCAATACACTACGATTCTCAATATACCCAGAAGAGGCGTACACAGAACCTGTTAAAGCCCTGGACGACCAAAACCAAAGTATATTGATTGTCGCAAGTATTAGCGGTGCAAGTCTCAGGTTAAGACCAAATACACCTACCCTGATTCGGACTTCCATAGACACATAGTCATACTACCAATGGAATTCCGAGGGGTCTATCCAGAGCGAAGCTGTTTTCCATACCATCGGTAAAACACAACCTCCTACTACACTTGTATGAGTATCCTATACACAAATATATGAGAACTATGTTGTTATGCTCTCACAACGCGCACAAGTTTAATACTAGTCTATTCCGCATTATCGATGTCCAATCTCGATAATACTACGACTAGGGATATTTAATGATTAAACCTTTATGGATTGATACTGTCTCATATCATCTCAATCCGGAATTAATCATATGGACCTTCTATCATTTATACATCTTGGTAATCTAATTACAAATGATAGAAAAGCAATTTCCTTTGTCACATAGTTAATTTGTACAACAACACCATGATCTGTACAAATAGTGATGCTATGGGTCATAACTGTCCAACAATCTCCCACTTGGCACATAGCCAATCACTCAAGTGTCCTACACCTGAACTATGTACGGTTCGCTCAAACTTATGCTGAGAAAATGCTTTCGTTAGCGGATTTGCATGATTATCATCTGATGCGATTTATACGATCATCACATCGTCACGATGTATGATCCGAACAAATCAGATGAATAGTCGAAGTATATTCTGGATCGTTGATGAGACCATTAATTCTTTAGCCTGTGTTGTAGCCTAGCTCAGCTGCTAACAGAACTATATCTAATCTTATTAGGTTTATTATCGACCCAAATGGCTTCTATTGCTGCCTCAGCCGCAGCAATAATCCACTTTTGTTGTTTATTCGGTAACAGTATCTTGCTCGGAAGATTTCCAGCTCACTGTTCCGTTATTCAAACTTTATAGTACCATTGTTACGACTTGCAGTCGTTTATATCGGTCAGGAAACTTGCAGCAGTGAACCCAGTCACTTCAAGTTCTCAATCTCCATAGTTTAAGACAGCATCCTTAGTTCTCTAAGATACTAAATGATGTTCTTAACATCAATCCAATGACTATTACTTGGATTGGCCTGATTGTGACTCCATATGCTCAAAGCGTATGAGACACCAGGTCGCGTACATTTATTTCAATGTACAAGTTCTCGGAGAGTATCAACAACTTTAAATCTATCCCAGTAGATCTTTATTTCTAGAATAAAGGTTGTTTCTCCCAAGAATTCTACGGAGAATTTTCATGAAAGCCAAGCTTTCACCGATTATATTATGGGAATGTCATTTCCAAGAAATGACATAGTATCATTATTTAAGACTTTCACTTTTAATGCACTCCCACTAACCTCCTTATATACACAAGAATTATTTTCGTTTTGAATTAAATCATATACCATTATGATTACATCAAAACGATAATTCCAAGAATTCAATGCTTGCTTCAATCCATCCATGGATCGAATAACCTGCAAACCTTGTTTGCTAGTTTTGGTACGAAAAAACCGTCAGGATGTTGTAAACATCCTCCAAAGGGTTTCAATTAAGGAAAGCGGTTTTGGCTTTCAGCTGCCATATTTCATGAATGAAACATGCAGCATCAGCAAGCATTATCCAAATGGATTTAACGTGGCAACAGGTAAAAGGTTTTTTCGTAATCGACACTATGTTGATAACGATACCTTTTCGCTACAAGCCTAGCTTAGTACGTTGGTATGTTGCCTTACACGTATGTCTTCCACGTATCGATTTAAGCAATGAAACTCATGTGCGAATATAACAAGGAAATTGTGGAATACTTACAATGATCGGTTGAGCGATGCGACGAACAACGAAAACTTTTTATGCCCTTTGAAGCTCCTTGAACTCTCGCATTTTCAGGTTTTTGGCTCCTCCAAATTCGGCCATGGATGATCTCAAGCTCCAAGCTTTGTGATGTGATTCCATGCTCACGGGTGTGGTTCCCTATCACCTTCGCAAGACCCCGGAAGTGTGCTAGCACTCGGTAATTTTTGCCGCAAAAATCACCTTGCCTCTCCTTGCCATTCTCGGCTTTGAGCAGAAAATGGAGGAAGAAAATTGGCCTTGTGGCCGTGAGAGAGAAGAAGAAATTGAGAGAAGTGTGTTAGTTGTTGCTTGATTTTGTGTATCTAATACACATAAATTGAATTTCAAAAAATCCATTTAGCAAAAAGTCAAAGCATTAAAGCTTTGCCAACTACCACCATCAATCACATTGACAAGTTGTCATGATGTGATTGACTAGTAATTTGACGCTTGATGTGACTTGTGGGCCGCACTTTAATTCGTAATGCGAGTGCGCCCACAAACACTCCTGGGCTCGGGTTCGCTAATTCCAAATTAACGAATTTTCCGTTGCGACGTAATTAAATAATTATGCCTAGCAAAATCACTATTCATGTCGCTAATGAATTAATTCTATATTAACTCGTTCGCCCGAATTAAAATCTAATTTTAATTCCGCGTCGAAATCCAATTTCGTTTAATATATCGAATATATTAATTTATCGATTAATTCCAAATTAATCGTTCTCTCTCTTTTAAATGATATTTTATCCCAGATAAAATATCTCCGCAATTAATCCCAGATTAATTTTCTCTCTCATCTAATTAATCCCAGATTATTGAAGTGCGAGTCATACATCATCGGTGAATCTTCGGGAAGCGACCCATGAGATCCCTGGATATGTTGGCAGTAAATCCGGTCGTCGGACTATCCGAACACGTATGTACCTAGTACTACATTTTTACCGATTTACAAGACAAGGTTGGCTTCTAGCAAAGCGCCATGCCTACCCAATTCTCCAGAAATATCCTTACAGGAATATGTGATCTATATCAGGCGTAGTATACGTAGTATTGCGTATTTCGATCTATTATCGGATGTCACGTGTAAGGCTTGGGGCTGGAAATGTGTCTGCCCCGTACGAAGCACATATCGGATCTCTGGTAACTAGTCTCTATAATCGGATAAACATGACCTAGTCATAATATCCCGATAGTTGCAGCATATAAGAGAACGAGTTCCGTATCCTACGTGATCATCATCTCCACTATGACTGGAGTGATACTTCCATCTCGACATCACACCCAATACACTACGATTCTCAATATACCCAGAGGAGGCGTACACAGAACCTGTTAAAGCCCTGGACGACCAAAACCAAAGTACATTGATTGTCGCAAGTATTAGCGGTGCAAGTCTCAGGTTAAGACCAAATACACCTACCCTGATTCAGACTTCCATAGACACATAGTCATACTACCAATGGAATTACGAGGGGTCTATCCAGAACGAAGTTGTTTTCCGTACCATCGGTAAAACACAACCTCCTACTACACTTGCATGAGTATCATATACCCAAATATATGAGAACTATGAAGTTATGCCCTCACAACGCGCACAAGTGTAATACTAGTCTATTCCGCATTATCGATGTCCAATCTCGATAATACTACGACTAGGGATATTAATGATTAAACCTTTATGGATTGATATTGTCTCATATCATCTCAATCTGGAACTAATCATATGGACCTTCTATCATTTATACATCTTGGTAATCTAATTACAAATGATAGAAGAGCAATTTCCTTTGTCACATAGTTAATTTTTACAACAACACCATGATCTGTACAAATAGTGATGCTATGGGTCATAACTGTCCAACAACAGTGACTCACTGATCTAATCCTAGGTTAGATTGAAAACTATTGACTACTCTCACTAGATAACAGATATCTGATCTCGTGTATAACATAACATACATGAGAATTCCAACTGTAGAGGCATATGATATGTATTATCTCATTAATTGCATGATCTGTCTTAGGAAAATGTTCATTCGACAAGTGAATTTTATATCGAAAAGAAAAATTTCCTTTCTAAGAATTCTGCTTCCAGAATCACATAACAATTTTATCGATATAGGATGCCTAAGATATAGCTAATAGTCGTCTCTTATGATCCTGAATAATCTGAATCCCAATTATATAACTCATCTTTCCAAATATTTCATTTGGAATCTGTTAGCTAGCCAGGATTTTACGCCGGATAATACTTTTACATCATTCTCAATGTGTAAAATATCATCGACGTATAATGCTAGAAAAACCACATTATCATCAATGATGTGTTTGTATATACAAGGTTCATTGAGGTTATGCCTATAGGTTTAACCCTTGGCCTCTAGCTTAACTTTGAAGGTCTGTACTTCTTATCTACTACTCTATTACTCTTGTAGATCCACTTGGAACTTATAGGTTTACCTTATCAAGTCGGTGTACAAGATCTCAGACTGAGTTGGAGTACATAGACTCTTTATCAAAATTAATGGCTTTGAGCCATTCCTCTTTATCAGGATCATCCATTGCATTATGATAGCTCAATAGATCATCTACATCGTCATTTGAGGTGATAACTTATACCTCTCCAATCTCTAGATAGCGATCAGGTTGTCATACAACATTCCTACTGCGTCTAGGTGTTAGATTATCCATATGCATCTACATCTAACGCTCAGATGTCGAAGGTGTTTCGTTATTATCAACAACTATTGTTAATGGTTTACTGGTCAAACTATAAAGTAACTCCTCCAGTACTATTCTACTATGAGGCTTGAATTTTCTCATATAATCCTCCTCAAGAAACACAGTGTTTGTCGACATATATATTTTGTTATCTTCTGCACTGTAGAAGAATCCATTGTCTCCTTAGGATAGCCTATAAATAGGCACACCTGAGTGAACTCGGTTCCAACTTGGTAGTCTTGTGCTTAGCATATGTATCAGACACCCCCATATGTGAAAATGTCACAAACTAGATTTGCGACCACTGCATAACTCTAAGGGTGTCTTGGGAATAGACTTAGATGAAACCACTTTAAAGATATACAATGGTTTCTAAAATGCATATCCCCAGAACGAACTAGATAATGAACCATAACTAAACATAGATCTCGTCATGTCTATTAGGGTCCGATTTCTCCTTTATGCATCACCATTCTGTTATGGTGTTCTAGCTATTTGTGAGCTGGGATAATATCACATACTCAACCAAGACTTCCTTCAATTCATTATCAAGGTATTCTCGTCCACGATCTGATCGTAGAATTTTGATGGTTTTGCCTAATTAGTTCTCAACCTCAGCACGATACTCTTTGAACTTTTTAAAGGTATCTGACTTATGCTGCATTAGGTAAACATACACATATCTAGAATAGTTATAAATAAATATGATAAAGTATTCATATCCACCTCTTACTTTTACATTCATTGGTTCGTAGACATCATGATGAATTAGCTCGAGTGATTGAATAGCTCTTAGCCATTTTCCAATAAAATATTTCTTAGTAATCTTGTCTTCTGGAAAAGACTTATAAACTGATAAGATGTTGTCCTTTAACCAACTTAAAGATCCATTTTTTTACAGTTTCTTTATCTTATCCAGGTTAATATAGCCAAGTCTAAGATGCCACATGTATATGTCATCGTGAGAAATCATTTTCCATTTAGTTTTGGGTTTTTCAATCGTAAACATCTTAATGTTAAGTAATGAATTATGTGTTAACGATCTTAACACATACAAGTTATTTTCAAAGTTTCCTATGCATATTGATAATCTATTTTTAAAATAATAACTATTATTATTAAATAAAATGAAAAACCATCATGTAATAGTTTTGAAACAAAAAATAAATTTCTGCGACAAAACAAGAATAAACAACTTTTTATCTAACTTGAAAATAACTACTATTTGAAAATTTAAATCTGATAACTCCCACTACTTTCACTGAAACGACATCTATTGTCATGACTCTCATGGTAAAGTTACCTTCAAGATGGTCTTTCCATGTATCAAGTAGTTGTACCCTTAGCATTCCCATCATTTCTTTCTCTTTTTTACATATTTGAAAGATTGAGCAACACTTGCCTCTCCACTAGGCTTACGAAGATCTATTACCATGGACTCCTAAGACTTAATTAGCAGTTTTAAAAGAGTGAATGTCAACTTGTTCATAACATAGTTGCTCTTAAACTGTAGAAAACACTTCGGAAG
This sequence comes from Zanthoxylum bungeanum, assembly GCA_019454045.1. Classification (NCBI taxonomy): domain Eukaryota; kingdom Viridiplantae; phylum Streptophyta; class Magnoliopsida; order Sapindales; family Rutaceae; genus Zanthoxylum; species Zanthoxylum bungeanum. The sequence goes on from SKCR01004425.1 coordinate 236,111, forward strand.
AGTTGAAATAGGTCATCATCCTTAAGATGTGCTCTCGGAAGGATGTCCATTCCTTCATCCTTTCGGTCATCTCTCAAACCATGGCCTCATGACGTTACTTACTCTCTGCTCCGAAGAATGCCCGGACATGTCTTGCAATGACTCTATCATCGTAGATGCTATAGCATTGGTTTATACTTTGCAGCAAGAACATCAGACATCTCTACTAATAAGTACTAGCAGACCTTTTTCGTTGGCCACAACCCACCTTTGGTGAGTATCACATACACCTGGCTAGCATTTCCAGCTAGCATTGGAGGACACTCATTCGTTAGGATAAATTTTAGTTTGTAACATCCCCCTCTCGAATATGCTACCAGCAGCAGATAGGTCATCTTATCACCCTTAGCCTCTAATTAACTGACTAACTAACTGAACTCTACTACTTTTCTTATTATATGACAATCACAAATCACACACTTACATTAGAGGCTACATGCCCAAGTTAAATTAATTAAACAATCTTTGTTCTTTACAACTCTGAACTAACTATGCTAAACCTTGGTAACTTCGACTTTGACAACCACAAGTAATGACTCTCAATGTAATTCTTACATAACTTGTAACCATTACAACATTGACTGAACCATACAACCACAAGTTATGAGTGGACCCAATAACCCTAGTGACTATCCATCATTTCGGGCTCATCCTCAGAGTAGACTTACAAAACATAAAACACTAGAGAGTTGGGGGTTAGATTGTTTGAACGACCTAGTGAGTAGACAGTTTAAAACGGGAACTAAAATACTTTATGAAAAATTTATTGTTCTGAAATCGAAATCATCTCAAGAAAACTAATATTTTCCTAAAACTATTTTCTTTTCTGAAAACAAATCTCTTTATATAAAACTTTTCTAGAAACTTCTTTCTTTCTGTAAAACTCAGAGATCTCTCGTAAAACTAATTCTTATAAAAAACTGCCATTCGAAAAAATCACATCTGAAAAACAATAGACGTATGGGGGCGTTACGTATCATTGTCTCCCCACATGCCTAACTAGTACATTGGGCATTACATATCGTTGTCCCTTAATTCACTGAACTAGAGGCATGAGAGCTAATCAATGTTGTCACCATGGCCCTGAAACTAGGATCTATGGGCATTACGTATCACCGTCCCCCTAGTCTTGAAACTATATGTGCACATGTCTCTGTATCCGTCAAAGCCAATATTTGTCAATTCCTGAATCAAAATAAAAATCATCTGTATAGGAATCAATAACATTTCTCAAAATGTTTTTGATAATGATCTGATCAAAATCCTTTGTGCTCAAAATCTCAAATCTTTTAAATATCTTATACTTTTCTTTTCAATGGTATAATAGTAAAGAACTAAATATCATATATAAATTGTACAACTTTGAAATTATTGAAAAAGACTGAAATAAGTAAATTATGAAATAAAGTACTTCACTCACAGATTTAGGAACTGACTAATACTACTTCACAGTGTTGAAGAAGTTGATATATGCTTCTGATCAATAAATAAATATGGCAATGGATGAATAATTGACTTACGAAAATATGGAAGTAAAATAGTATCTAGAGAATTCGTGAGGGCTAAAGAAAGATGATGGTGAATAGTGGTCAGGGTTCCTTAAAAAAGTGGGACTAGAGTTTTGAAATAATTTAATAATTTCCTTTTAAGCACATGTTAAAAATAGAGCATTATTCATTTCACTACACTATATAGTCAGTAAAATACTCATGTTTGACTTGCTTCTGTTCTGAATTTGGGAAAATGCTATAGACCCTGGTCTTATATTTCTGACGATATACAATTCATAGAAATCGGAGATCAGACCAAAAAATTACGTCCTTATTACTAAAACTCGCCTATTGACTCTATTAAACTAAAATGAGGTATTGAAACTGAAAATTTATTCGGGACCTCCATACAAGATTCCTAAGGTACAAAATCTATTTTAATATTATTTTATGAGTTCTAAAATGTTATACATAATGATTTACTCTATCGAGTATGACCGGTTTGACCATGGTGTTACATTCATCCCCTTAAAATAGATTTGTCCCGAATCCTAATTTGCGTGTTAACTGGGTGACTAAACTATCATGCATTATCTGTTACCTAAGATGTTTTCATATACCTAAAACTAAGTAGCCTTCAGAAATGCAATCCTTAGTTTTTGGGTCGCGAGTTATTACTGGCTATTAAATTTCTGAGAAATCTATAGAACTATGCCTCTCACTCCTTAACCTAAAGTTATTCCGATTAGTTCCATATATAACGAATGTTAACATGAAGATTTGATCTAGCTAGGGAAAAGAAATCGGCCCCACTTCTTTTCCAACCCTTGGAAATCCTCACAATGACATAAAAAAATACAGAATTAGGCTTGTCTTTTACTAAAGCTGTTTGTTGCTCAATTTGTAGCTTCTCATACATCAACCATCTAGATCTTTCCTTATCATGAGCTATATATGATTCCTTCTAGCTAAATATCATCCCATATTTCCTTCATTTCATTATCCTTCTTTCATTTCCTCCAATACCAATAAAGTCATAAAGACCATCGTTTCCCTGACTCTGAGCATACCTCGGGTTCTTCACATTTTGTTGTAATGTAGTCTCTTTAATGATCTCTCTAATAAAAAATATTATAAGCATTGATTAATGGCTAAGGTTTCTCTACTAATTTTTGAATCTACTGCATAAACTTCGGTATTAGTTATAAACCTCAATTATAAGAGAAACTATTGTAGTACTAACTCCCTCATAAGAATGCATTACTTAAAATAATAAATGTGAGTCGTGTTCTACTACACATAACCTCTAACTTATCTTACCTTGTTCTTGGTTCCTCCTACTTGTAAAAGTTGGCTTCTTTCCGTCTTTGTCATTGATATTGTCTAGTATTCCACCTACAGTATCATCACCAATCAATTCACACATATTCTATCATTGCTTCCTTCACATTATCTCATTACCTTCGAGTCTTAACACATTCCTTTTCTTGGAATCGCGTGCCCATCGTCATTTTTTATGACACTTAAAATCTACCCTTGAAACTTGTTTGTTACAAGAACTTCATAAGGTAAAAATGGTGGTCATCCTCATAATGATTCTGGGAAGGCTTAACTATATTGTTATTCTTATTCACATAAACTATGGGCATCTTCCTTCTTAGTTCGCGGAGATCTCTCCGCTAAAATCTATTGCAGTCTTATCCCTCTTCTATCCGAGAATATATACCTTTGAAGCCTCTTATCGGTGTTTAATATTATTTTATTGCCCTTCAACGAATAATACACTTCATTACTTATTATGAAATAAGTTTACTCGGGGGTACTATACCGTGTGTAATCTAGGGGTTAGATATGTTATCATCATGAATTTAGCTGAAAGGAAAATAATCTATTTAGAAATCCTGTCAATTATATTCTAAGTGAACTCTTATTCCTTTGGTCATTGGTAAACTATTGTGAAGTCTACGGTTACACTATATGGCTTACAACGTAAAATACCTGGGCTCTGAAGTGGCCCAATAGTTCTTTTATTATTCTATCGTGATTCACTGTCTGGTAAAATATTTGGGGTGCCTAATCACCTTATCCTTATTCGTGTTCTGCTGCTAGTAAATTATTTTGAGTCATGTTTTGTCTTATTCCTACCTGGGTGCATCATGTAAGAAAGCATACATGTTGTATAAATTAGTTTTCCTACAAGTCCGTACTTGATGGAATTTCGGCTCTATTTTGGTACCTAGGGAGCTCAGTGTTATACCCTCTATAAATAAGCCCTTATTTATGTCTAACGTTATAGGCTAGATTTGTGCAAGGACATGTAATTTTGTTGAACCTAAAACTGAATCTTATTACTCATGTACTTTTTTCATTATTTGACTACTACTCTCTTATTCATTGCATTTATTCGATAATTCACTTCCATCTTATTTCCTAGAGCCTCTCTCTTCTTTTTATGCGATGTATTGTATCTAAGGCCCTCGTGATTCATATGCCTCAAATGCCTTATCCTAAGGGTAATGCATCGTTCTTTTGGGAAAAATGATTATAGCTATACTTTGAAGGTGTTATAATACATCTCGAGTCTACATGTTCCTGAGAAAATCATCCAAACGTTGTTGTGGTTCATTGTTACTGGGGCTATCTAACTAAGATTGGGAGGGGTCGAGAATCAAATTCTATTTGAGTTGTCAAATAGAAGTACTAACGCTAAAGGGTCATTTGAATGTAATGCCTAAACTCTTCTAGTTTGGCCCTTTATCAATACTCGCTATCCTCTAATCCTTTACTTAATTCTTGATGAATTAAATCTTATAATTTCTAAAACTTCCCAAATTTTAATGTACATTCTACTCTCTCCTGGTTACCAACTTCTCTCTGGTTACCACTATAGTTCCTCTTATTCTTCTCTTCTTCTTAGTCTTATTTTTGGCTCAACTGAAAGGTATAATAAATGTACATTTTACTCCATTAAATGTTATATGCTCTACCTGCTTTATGTGCTCGAATTCCATGAGTCGTTACTTATTTCAACACTTAAGTTTGGTAACAGACTAAGATGGCTATACTAAATTTGGCTAAACTTAATATACATCTGAAATGTTTCCACTCTTCAGGAAATGTACGCTTACATGTCTCATCTAGATTCTCATATATTCAACTGATCTAGCTGGGGTGTTGTCAATAGTTGTATATGTTCCGCTAGGTTACTAACTATACTTAATTGGGGCTATACTGAATTCTGGATTCGGGAGACATATATGCGCCTCTTATAGAAATCTGAGGGAAAACGATTCTACTACTACTTGTCAAGGCTCTGTGATAGTTTAGGTGAACGTCTAAATACTTACTAGGGTTGGTACTATAGTAGAGGATATTTTTCGTATTTACTATTGAAGGTTATATGGGTCTTGCTATGATTTGGGGTTACACAACTTTATCAACTATTCTATGGTTTCTGCTTGTGTTGCAGTCTTCGAGCTGCATTATCTACATCATGACCTATACTAGACTTCCTTGTCATTTCCTAAGTTTTCAACGTTTCTCATTTATTAGATCTGTTTCTTAGGGTTATATAAGTTACTACTATGACTGGTCTATTCTGTGGACTTTTGCTAGTGCTGTAAACTTTAGGCGAGCTTGTCTACGTCAAGTACTACACTTGGCTTTCTTAATATTTTATACAATTTCGATGGATCTCTATCTGGTAGTCTTATCTCTTACGGTTTTCTATTTCTATCTGTATACTACGGTAGGTATTGGGTCTTCCTACATATACCTTTATATATTCTGGTCAATAAAGAATGAACATAAAATATTGTTCAATACTCTTGTACTAGTGTCATTTATCGATTTCTTTGGCTTAATCCATTACCTATTTAAGAATATGTATCAAATGGACCTTACTAGGACGTTTTCCTGTCCAGTACCTCTACTTGTTATGCATAAATGGATCTCGCAAGTTAGCAGATCTACTTTATGAGATTTTCTGAGGAGGGAAGAAACCTTAATTGAGTCTATCTGCCATTCTCATATCTGCTTCTACTCATTCAATTCTCTTTGCTACTACAAGCTCATGAATTTTCTTTACTATCTTATTCTGTTTCTATTCAATCCATTATCTTCAGTATATGTTCTAGAAAAGATCACTAATTGTTCTTATCACTTATCATGTCTGAACCTCATATGGCATATTCGAATGGTTACAGAAGGATTGTGCTATAATAAGGATTCTAGTTTCAGATTATTGGAAGAATATACAAATGATTCTCGAAAATCTTACTAACCTTTCTATAGAGCTTGAGGACGTACTCGAGGATCAGATACTGGAGAGGTAGTGCCTCATATACAAGTACCCCGGGCATACTACGTATACAATACCCCAACACTCTACCCATTGTAGCCACTGACTCCTTAGACCATGCTCTGATACCAACTTTGTAACATCCCCCTCTCGGAGATGCTACAGGTAGGAGATAGGTCACCCTATCACCCTTAGCCTCTAATTAACTGACTGACTAACTGAACTCTACTAATTTTCTTATTATTTGACAATCACAAATCTTACACTTACACTAGACGGCTACATGTCCAACTTAAATTAATTAAACAATCTTTGTTCTTTACAACTCTGAACTTGCTATGTTTAACCCCAGTAACTTCGACTTTGAAACCTCAAGTAATGACTCTCAATGCAATTTTTACATAACTTGTAACCATTACAACATTGACTAACTATATACCTCAAACTTGACTGATGACGGGACCCAATAACCCTAGTGACTGCTATTAGTATCCATCATTTCGAGCTCGTCCTCAAAGTAGACCTAAAAAATAAAAAATACTAAAGAGCGGGGAGGTTAGATCGTTTGAACGACCTAGTGAGTGGATAGTTTAAAAAGGGAACTAAAATACTTTATGAAATAATTATTGTTCTGAAATCAAAATCATCTCAAGAAAGTGAATCTTTTCTGAAAGCTCTTTTGTTGTCTAAAAATATATCACTTTATGTAAAACTTTTCTAGAAACTTCTTGCTTTCTGTAAAACTCTGAGATCTCTCTTAAAAGTAATTCTTGTAAAACACTTTCATAAAACTTTTGTTCGGAAAAATTACATCTGAAAAATAATAGACGTATGAGGGAGTTACGTATCGTCGTTCCCCCACGTGCCTAACTAGTGCCTTGGGGCGTTACGTATCGTCGTCCCCCAAGTCACTGAACTAGAGATAAGAGAGCTAATCAATGTTGTCATCCTGGCTTTAAAACTATGATCTAGGGGCATTACGTATCGCCGTCCCCTTAGTCTTGAAATTATATGTGCACATGTCTTTGTATCCGTTAATTCCAATATCCGTCAATTCCAGAATTAAAATAAAATCATTTGTATCAGAATAAATAACATTTCTCAAAACACTTTTGATAATGATCTGACCAAAATCCTTTGTGCTCAAAATCTCAAATCTCTTAAATATCTTATACTTTTCTTTTCAATGGATAAAAGTAATAAAGAACCAAATATCATATATAAATCGTAAAACTTTGAAATTATTAGAAAATAACTGAAATAAGTAAATTATGAAAGCAAGTACTCCACTTATAGATTTTGGAACTGACAGGCACTACTTCACAGTGTCGAAGAAAGTTACGGTTTCTGCCGATAGTCTATAATCGATAAACTTATTAGAACATAAGTTGTGAGATATGCTTCCGATCAATAAATAAAATATACAATGCATGAATACTTAACTTCGCTAAGTTAATAACTTACAAGCGTGATCTATGAATTTTTATGTGCTAAGGTTTGGAGTTACATAAGTGTGGGAGTAGGAATATATATTCTACTAGTCGCTAAGAATTCATTTCCCAAATGCCTAATTTTGAAAATTCACTATAATGAATTGCGAATGAATATGAAGTTGAAATTTTAATAGAATGGTCTTAACTGTATCGAATTTATGCTAATTTTTACGGATCTCAATTTTGATTTCACAAACTCAAGTTATAAACTGATGTTCAAGGGCTGTCCAAACTAAAAACTGGGTGCAGGGGCAGTAGGTTACCCGACTTCAAAAATTTAGTTCGGCCTAATCTTAAATCCAAAAATTCTTAATTTTGGATATGTTACTCCCATATGTGTCTAGTTTACCTAGAAATTTAATGTTTGCATCAAAGATTTATTTTTGATTTCAACATATTTAGGTTTGAGGGAAAAACATGATTTCATAAGAATTACATTTTAATATTGATGCATTTCGATATTGTTTATGATTTCATACGATATGATATGTTTCCGTCACAAGGCTAGTATATGGTGTTTACAATTTTATTATTTGATATGATATGTTTTCGTCGTGGTACTTGTATAGGAGTTTGTCCAACTGCAGTGGGCCGACCCGACCCTCTATCGATAGAGGATCATTTCGTTCATTGTCCGATTTATGCTTGCGATTTTGGGCATTGGTGCTTGTTATGTTTCGTCCAGTCGAGTTATGATGGATGCTCATATGGATTTGTGATGATGGATTTTCAAATTGATTTTTGTTTACAGTTAAAGAGTTTTTCAAATGTATTTACGAGATGGTTTTTGAAAGAGATCGTTTTACGTTTTCCATTTAATGATGACAAAGATTGACATATTTCATACTATCAACATCTTAAAAGCACTATGATTATTGGGATTTTCTGGCTGTGAAAATGGATGTATTGATTGATATAAAAGATTATATTCGTTATAAGAATACGTCTATAGTTAGACATAGATCTTTTGGGTATTTTAAGGGTTATGTATCATATGTTGTCAGCCATATAAATTTGTATGTGCGATAGGATATATATATATGCATGTAAATTTTGATATTAATATCGTTTATAGATATGATATGGAATGACCTGATGTGAAATGAATGAGTTTCTTTTAGATTGTGAACGAAATGGATAGTATGAAATCCTTATTATGTTTTGTTTGATACCGTATCTGATCGCTTGCAAAGAACATGTGCTATGTTCCTCGTTTCGGATGATGTATGTGATTGGTTGTATAGAATCCATGTTCGAATTTCTTTTTCTGTTGATGGATGAGTGTGAAATGTTTTGAGTGTGTTTCGATGAATGAGTGTTAATTGAGATGATCAGTTTTTATGTGTTTTTTGTATAAAATATTTTATTCGATGTGTTTTGTTTTGAAATACGTAACTTTTAAAAATGAGTAAAGTGTGATGACTTGCGAATACAGATAAGATTATAACGTATATGTTTCCGGTTCCGAATTGAGCTGATTCTTGAATAATTGGACTCATTTTTCCAAGATGAACAACTTTCATGTCGGACACTTTTAAAACTTTCGAGTAAAATGACCATAATTTTGTCTAAATCCGAATCATCAATAAAGAGGACCAAAGTGAAACTTTCGCAAGGACTAGGTTGCAATTTTTGAAAACTTTAATATAAAGCCCATAAATTTTTTCATTTTTCTATCTAGCCCCAAAAGAACTAACACTCGTAACAGTGCACACGCACGTTTGTGTGAGAGGAGGAGCGGTGGCTGGCAATGGGTGGCCCTCTGGCCAAGCGCGACGGTGTCGTTGGGTGCGTCCGACCACAAGAAGCTTGTTAGCTGCTGGAAATCACCAGAAAAATCACCTATGATGGCACTACAAGGAGAAGAAAAAATTTCTATTTTGAGCTTGATACAGCTCATTCGAGCCCCTCCACGAGTCTATCCATATACCAAATCGAAGTCCTCTAAAAGTACTACGAGATGAGGTGAAGATGTTTCCGATCCATGCTTGGTTGCAGGAAAAATGAGGAAGAAAGATTCAGATAATTAGTAACAATAGCTCCGATCGGAATTCTGTCAATTCTAACGCGTTCGTGGGAATGTTTGGAGTCTGTAGATGCCCTCAAAATCTCGGTAAGACCTCACAATAAAAATTCGCTAATTTTAAGTTTTCCGCTAAATATTTGAATACATCCAGTAGCTTTGTAGAGTAGTGTATTGATATAAATTGAATTGTTTGAGTATTAGTATATTGATTATGAGCATTTGGTATAATCCGAGTGAAAACAGAATGAGTTGGATCGATCCGATAGAACGTGTTATTTTAATGATAATTATGAGTTTTGTATGATGTTACGAGAATATTTGGATAAATCCGGGTAGGTGCGGAGGGTTCGGGACCCTTCCGTAACGTTTGCAGAAATATTTTTTGGAAGATTTTTCAAAAACGCATAAATCGAGGATTTAAGTTCACCAGTGGCTCGAATTAGTTTATAATGGTGTTTTAAGAATAATAGAACTGAAATCATTGAAATCAGACTTCATTGGGTTGTCCCGGAAAGATTCGAAATTTCTTATTAGTTAAGTCAAGAATTATGTAAAGTTATGATTCTGACAGCATTTTGCCATTTATTTTGGCAGACTTGACTAAGATCTGGAGTGTTCGCGAAGCCATGTAAATAACTCATGCGATGAGTGCTTGAATAATTGATTGGTGTTTTAAATATATATTTATATATATATTTAAATGATTAAGTGTGATATGGAATGAGAGTAAGCTAAGCATTTCTTGAATGAAAATATTTATTTAATAAACTCTGTATTAAGGGTTTCCAGATAGGAAATATGAAACTAAGTATGTTTGATCGGTGAATGAAAGATATGAGGATTGTTAAAGTTATGGCATTTGCATTCGTATTAATATGTATATTCATATTTTTGAAACATATATTTGTTTGTGAATATTTGAATAATGTCATGGATGTATTTGTGTGTGAGAAGTTGTGCGATGAGTTTGGTGTGTCGTGATATGCATGTATGTATGTATGTTTGATTGGTTGATGTTCTCGTGGTATAGTAGTAAAGCTGGTTAGGAATCCATTCGGACGGAATTTATCTCATACCTATTCTAAAATAGGTAATGAGTCTCGTACAAGCATTGTATGTGTAAGCCAGCCACATATGTGTGTTGTTTGATTATGTGCTTTGTAATGTATTGGTTGTTATGTGTGTTTCATGGTTGGTTGCACGATGATTATATGTATGTCTGAGTGTATGATATAACTCTTAACATATATGGATAATGTATGCTTATGCGAAATGAATGAATGATTTGAAAACTGATGTGAATATCAGATGTTTTAAAGCGTAATTGCTAAGTTGTATTGGTATGTATGTAGGTGTAAGAATCCTGCAATTGTGTTTGCATGAATATAAGATAAATGTGCTATGGTATTTAAAAATGTATATGAATCCCGAATGTCAAGCATTGTAAGGTTATCGTGATTAAATAAAGTTGAAGAAAGTTTGTTTTGATATTAAAGTAAGTTTGATTTGGTATAGAATATAGTTTGTAATCGAATAAACAAAAATTTATTTGATTTACCGATTTGATGATATTTCAAAGATGGATATTTGTGATAAAACTATAGATATATGACTTCATGTTTCACGTGATTGAAGTGGATTTGATATTAAATGATATACTTTATGGTATTCAAGTTTTGCTTTGTATGATTTGGATGTTAGCTATTAGATTTGCACATATGTCGATATGTAAAAGTGAAAATTTGACATGGGTTAAGTATAAAGGATAATAACAAGCTAAAAAATCTAAACTTGTAATAATTTAGTAATTCTGATAATCTGTTGATATGTTTGACTTTTTTGTTTGTAATACTAGTATGGTTACTCATTGAGTTTTATAACTCACACAAAACCAGTTTGCTAGTTTTGCAGGTTGGCTTCTAGATTAGCAACCACTACAGTTTTGGAAGTCATGCTCGAGACGTGAATCACCCAAGCGGCAGTAACCCTCGCAAGTAAGGGTGGCAATAAAGCCTGGGCCCGGCCCAGCCCGAGGTCAAAAAACTCAGGCTTGGCTTTAAAATGAGCGGCCAGGCTCGGGTCTGGGCTGGTTCAATTAAAAAAACCTGGTCCCAACCCGACCCAGGCTTAAAATAAATAAATAAAAATACATATTTATAAAATATATATATATTTATATAATAAATTATATATATAATTTTTTATATTAAAAACATCGGGCATGGGTAAAGCCTGGCCCGGCCTGAGCCCGAGATGGGTCGGGCTTTTCCTGGGCCCGGGCCTAAATTCAAATTGCCAGGCTCGGGCAAAACTTATCAAAGCCCGGACCATTGCCACCGTTACTCGCAAGTGTCATTGGAGAAGTTTTAGAAGTTTTAGATATTTGATTTATGCTTTTGTTTGTCGTGTTGAGCATGTCGTTCGAATTAAGTAAATGATTTGATTACTTATGATATTGTGGGCACAGATCTTTTGAGTGTTGATAGATGATATGGGCACAGGGCCCTTAGGTGATGATTTTGAGTGTTTGTGTGGACCTGAGGTCCATTTTGATATATGATGCTTATTTTAGGTTCGTTTTGATGCTGGACTGAGATCCAAATTGTTCAGTTTTAGGATACATCATACCCGATTTTCTGTAAATTTAGAGCCTTATGGATAGGGGTGGCAATTTGGGTCAGGATTCGTTTATTCGTTCGATTCGATTCGCTTTAAAGCGAATACAGGTTTGGAAAAATGGATTCGTTAATAAATGGGTCAATTCGATTCGATTCGTTTAATAAACGAATCGAATCAAATGAATCGAATCCAAATTTGAGGTCATCAATTCGTTTATTCGTTAAGGATTCGTTTATTAAACGAATCATAAACGAATCGAATCCGAATCGAATTCGTTTAATACCCGTTTAATATTATTACAAATTTACCCTTAAAATTTTCAAATATATGTTTAACTATACGAAGGATATTTTAGTAATTTACGTTTAACCTAAAAATCTAAACCTAGACTTCATAAAAACTAAAAAGTCAAAAACATTTCCACCTCTTCCAGAATCCAGCCGCCTCTCTCAATCTAAACCTAAAACTCTCTCAAATTCCCACCTCTTCCAGCCGCCTCACTCAATCTAAACCTGAAACTCTCCCAAGTCTGAAATCAATCAACAATTGCAAGCTCCAGTTCTTCCTGAAGCAAGGTCAAAACTCAAAAGGGAAACGCTCGCGATTTAAAGTTTTTAGAGGTTCCTCTTCAGGTATGTGAAAAATCAGCAAAATGGTTGAGATGGTTCAGAGATTGATTAGTGAAGCTTCAGAGATTATGTTTTTTTCCTTGTGTCTCTAAGGTTTTGCATCTTTTTTGACATTTAGTTGTCTATAATTCTGAAGGCATCATACTTATTTGTTTTCTGCTTAGGTAGTTTGGTGAAGATTCAGCTGCTATAGAAATATGAATGATTTTAAGTTAATGTTTAGATTGTTATGTTTATTACGCTGGACATAACTATTAGTGTTGGGTTTCATGTTTCAATGATTTGCAGTAGTTTTATATTAGTCAATTAATAACAAAGTATTACCAATTATTGTTCCCGTAAAACTCTTTTAGATTTAGGAAGAGAATCTAGTTTATTTTCCCAATGGCAGTCGTTTTCTCATGCTAGTGATTGAGACTGTCTACAGCTTCCTCATTTATTCATAGATTTCCTAGGCTGGTATGGTATTATGGTTTGATCTATGATTAGATAATAAAATTATGTTTTGGCATTTATTCATAGATTTCCTAGGCTGGTATTGTTCACTAAAAACAGTAGCAAAAAAAAGATTAGTAGGAAAATTTCGATTCATTACTATTTTAATAACTTATCTATGTATTTATCTGTCTTAAGGTAAATGATTAAGAATTCAACGCCAATATTAAAACTCTTTTTGATGTGATTACTAATATTATTTACTAAAGCCAGATATGGTGGAAGCGATAATAACCACAAGAGATTGGATGTTCGGAGAGATTGGTAAGTGATCAATCTCTTATTTTATACTTTCACATTCTGATTTAGAAATTTTGAATATGAATATCTTAGTATATTTTTACATTCTGTTTTATATGAATTATAGGATATTGATCATTTGATGAAACTCTAATTTACTAATTATATGTTGGTCGTTGAATGGAATGAAGGGCGTGCCATCACTTCTATATGTTAACTTTCACATTCTATTTTATATGGATTATAGGATATTAATCATTAGAATTTATGAATGTTGATATTTATATTTATTTGCATGTTTTATTAACTATATGGATTATTTATATTTATTTATATAAAATCGTCCAGTCACCATGGACCAACTTACTGAAAATATTATGAAAATGAGCATTAACAATACTACTCCATCAGCAGAGAGTGCCACAAGTCCTAGTGATTATGTGCAAGTTTGACGGTAAAATTTTTTCTCTTAACTCTTTTTCAAAAAATATTTTAAAAAAAAACATAACTCAATAATATTATTTTATTTATTTGCAGGATTTTCATCCCGGATGATAATGATAAAGAAGTTTGCATTTACCGTCTCAACTTGTGTTTGAGATTTTGGTCAAAATATATTTTGAAGATTTTAACTGTTATTATGCAATTGATTTGTAATTTGTAATTTAGAGCTTGTTTTATGGATTTTAAGACTATAACAAAGAATATGGTATGAAATGAATGCTTAGATTTTGACATTTTGTATTTTATTTTGATTAAATGAATCGAATACAAAATTCGATTCGTTTAATTTGATATAAACAAATCGGATGCGAATAGTAAACGAATCGGATGCGAATAGTAAACGAATAATAAATTCGATTCGATTTGTTTGATTTATGTAAACGAATAAACGAATCGAATCCGAATCCTAATATCAGGATTCATTTAATAAACGAATCGAATTCCAATTTAGTGCATTTCAATTCCTTTCGTTTAGAATTCGTCACGAATTCGATTCGTTGATTCGTTTTGCCACCCCTACTTATGAAGATTGGTTAATCATGTCTCCTACCGGTGGCACCTTGCCTTGGTTGGGAGTTACAGTTTTGGAAGTCAAATTTCATACTTTAGCGTCGAAATTTTATGTTTTGACGCTAATTATATTTCTCTTCCATGTTTTGGCATCGAAAATTAGTGTCGATAATTTTTGACGCCAATATCCTTTAGAGTCAATGTTTATTATTTTAGTGTCGATAAATTTCTACGCTAAAGAGCTTATTTTGTAGTAAAATACTTATTAAAAACTTGAAAAAGACGTTCTAAGTTCCGGAAACAAGTTTGGACATCAAAATAATTCCCTAATAAGAACTACACTAATTCCATAATCCAACCATTTACATAGTAAATAATAATATATTTCGATCGCGGCTGAAAATTTCATATTTCATCCCCAAAATATTCTCTCTTCAATAGTCTAATTAAGGAAACAGAGAGCATATAGATCGATTTCCCTGAGAAGCAACATAGATGAAAAATTATCATGCTGAATCCAATTTCTTGATCTCACACAAACAAGAAACAAGTCATGCACAAGAAATACAATTCCTTTTTCCTTATTTTTCACATCACAATTCTTCTACCTTCATATATAAATAACAATCAAACCCTACTCAAATAAAATTTAAAAACCCGATGGTATATTTATAATTAAATCTGTGTGTTAAAACCAGAAATAGCATTACTTTCTCAGTCTAATTAGCACAAAAAAGATCTGGGAGTGCTGTAGATATCATATTCAAGGAAGCCTTGAATGGATTGGGCGTGGAGTTCACCACTTTGATTCAGGATAAAACTGCATTGTATATATTTAGGGGTGCACGGTTGTTCCACTGGGTCTGGTACAACTTACAATGACCATTGGAATAGCCCCATACCCAGATTATAATGATGGATTTCACCGTGGTAAATTGTTTTAGCCAAGTGATTTTGGGAAGGTCATTCATGATGAAGTCGAGGGCTGCACAGTCAAGCTACTACTTGAAGCTAAAGTTCCCAACCAGATAAAGGTAGTGGGTGGAAGCGAGAAGGTGACTTTGAGCTGTTTTAAAACTGTATCAAAAAATACTATGTGTATTGAAGATGCCGTAGGGCAAAAGAGGAAGGATGGAATAGGGCTCAGTAGAGGTAGAATCAGAGGACCCCCCTCAGTGTGGAGAAACAGGGGAGGAGCTGGAGCTAGCAGAGCATCTTGGCCCAAGGAAGACAATAAAGGTCAGGTTTGGGTTGGAACAAGTCTGAAGAAGAAATTGATGGACTTATTGAAGGAATATGCGAATATTTTCGCGTGAGGTCTGTTAGTGTTCCTAGAACATGCCAAGGATCTAATAAGCATGTAAAGGTGTTCATAATTCAAAAAAACGTTGCGGAATATACTTACAATGAACGGATTTGAGCTTTAAAATTTTGAGAAGAGATCTCCAAGATCCAAGCTTTAAGTGATGATTCCAATTCTTGAAGTAGTTTCCCTATCACCTTAGTTGATTTCTCTAAGTGCTAGCTTTGTTGATTTTGAAACAAAATCAAAGAGAAGGGAGGAAGAAGCTCACACCCAAATGGAGGCTTCTAGGGTTTTCATTTTCCAAAAATGTGTTGCAAGTGTGTAGAGTGAAGAGAGAGAGAAGGCTTTTTGCTTTTGTTAAAAGGTTTTACCCTTTTACCCAAAACCATGTAGTTGGGGTAATTTGGTTTCACCTAAACCAAGTGGTTGGAAAATAAGTGGTTTTGGCATAAATGCCAACCACTTTCCAACCACCACTTCACATGTGTGATATGTGTGAAGTGGGCCCCACCATTTTGAATTCAAAATTCAAAATGTCTCTACGAACATTTTCCGCGGCTCGGATCCGTTTAATCCGATTAAACGAACTTTCGTCGCTAAATAATTAAATCTAATTTAATTAAATAATAATGCCTCACAAATATATTACGAACGTCGTTTACGAATTAATTCTAAATTAATTCGTTCGTTCATATTAAAGTCCGACTTTAATTTCGTAACGAAATCCAATTCATATTAATATATCCAATATATTAATTTTAGCCCATACGAATAAATTAAATAGAAAAATCAAATTTAACTATTAAATTTATTCTACCGATTAATTCCAAATTAATCGCGTTCTCTCTCTTCCGAACAAATTTAATCCCAGATTAAATAATTCCTCAATTAATCCCAGATTAATTTTCTCCATCTTAATTAATCCCAGATTAATTCTCTTAAATAAATTAATCCCAGATTAATTCTAATTTAAATCAACTGTCATCGGTGAATCTTTGGGAAGCGACCCAAGAGATCCCTGGATATGTTGGCAGTAAATACGGTCATCGGATTATCCGAATACGTGCGTACCTCGTACCACGTGCTTACCGATTTATAAGACATGATTGGCTTCTAGCAAAGCAATGTGCCTACCCAATTCTCCAGAAATATTCTTACTGGAATATATAATCTATGTCAGGCGTAGTATACGTAGTATTGCGTATTGCGATCCAGTATCGGATTGTCACGTGCTAGGCCTGTGGCTAAACTGTGTCTGCTGCCCCGTACGAAGCACATGTAGGATGTCTGGTAACTAGTCTCTATTATCGGATATACATGACCTAGTCATAATATCCCGATGACTGCAGTACTTAAGAGCACTAGTACCGTATCCTACGTGACATCATCTCCACTATGACTGGAGTGATACTTCCGTCTTGACATCACACCCAATACACTACGATTCTTAATATACCCAGCAGAGGCGTACACAGAACCGTTAAAGCCCTGGACGACCAAAACTAAAGCATACCGATTGTCGTAAGTATTAGCGATGCAAACACAAAGTCATACTACCAATGGAATTCCGAGGGGTCTATCCAGAGTGAAGCTGTTTCCGCTAGGGGTGGGCATCGGATCGGATCGAATTTGATCCATTAATCTGATCGAGCAGCGACAACAAGATTTGTCGGATTTCGGATCGGATCGGATTTTATCCGATCCGATCGTTTATTTTTTTTAATTAATTAATATACAAAACGACGTCGTTTTGGGGTACCAAACGACGTCGTTTTGTATATTTTAAGTAGGGTTCATTGATTCATTATTTTCATTTCAGTGAGTCACTCTTCAAGTCTTCATCGACCATCGTTCATTCGGTCTTCACACTTCACTAACTCTTCATTCCATTCTCTCTTCATTGTTCATTCAGTCTTCAGTCTTCACTCTTCATTTTGTCGCCACCATCGCCGTCGCCGTCACTTAGAGAACTCGAAGAATGTAAGTTCCCTTTGACCGATCCGATCGTTAAATCAATATTAGGGATTTCAGATTTGATTTTTATTTTGTAATTTCTTGGTTGGACTTGAAAATTGCATGCAAGTATTTGAGGCTATGTGCTTGTTGAGGTTCTTTTTTATTTTTTATTTGGATTAGCCGATTGGTGGTGCTTGCTGGTGGTTGACTGGTTGGGTAGGGCTTTTTGCTGCTGGTTACTGCCTACTGGTTAGGGCTTTTTTTTTTAATTTGGATTGGCCGATTTGCCGATTTGGTATGTTTGTGAAAAAGTGTCGTTTGGATCAAGTATCGTTTGGCCGATTACTCTTTTGCCAATTTCTATTACTCTTCAAAATTGCGGCTTAATTGTATCTAATCCACTGCTGCTCTTAAATCGTGATACTTTTATTTCTCTCTTCATTTTCTTTCTATGTGAAAATACGGCCTATTGATTGTCTTGAATGAATTCTACTGCTTTTTGCTAATTACTATATGCATGTTAAGTGTAGGATAATTCTTTTTTAGTTTTCTTTGAAATAGAAATTACTTTAAGTTTTCTTATTGTCGTTGACTATTCTGCTTTTGTTTGTTTCAATCCTTTATTTTCATAATTGTAGATGAGTGGGTTTGGAACCTCCCCAAACAGTACTGGGTCAGACTCAGATTCTATTGATGTACAATTAATGGAAAGTGAAACAAGGAAACAGAAGAGAAAATGTCCATCAAACTCTGAGAGACCGCCATTGTCGAAAAAACCTGATTCATCGGCGCCATCAATCACATCAGTAGCAACAAAAATAAGAAATAGAAGATCTGAAGTGTGGAAAGTTTTCCGCATGTGTGAAGATAATCCGATAGGGCTATATGTACATATTGTCAGAAGACTTATGCTTGTAGTTCGAAGGATCGCTCCACAACCAACTTGAAGAGGCATATGGAGACTTGCAAATCATACTTGGCTTATTGTGAAGCACAAGGTGTTTGGTTGGGGTTGGTGAAGAGGGAGGCACAAGTGGAAATCTCTCCGTTAGAGACGGTCATTTCAATCAAGTAGCGTGTCGAAAAGCTGTTGTGAAGATGATCATTGTTGACGAGCTACCATTTAGCTTTGTAGAGAAAGAGGGTTTTCGAAATTTCTGTAGTGTTGCCGTCCCTCGTTTTGATGTCCCATCTCGTAGGACTATAACTAGAGATATCCTACAGATGTATGCTGATGAAAAAGTTATGTTGAAGAGTATTTTCTCTGCTGGTTATCAGAGAGTTAGTTTGACCACTGACATATGGACATCAATTCAAAACATTAATTACATGGTTATCACTGGACATTTTATAGACAGTGATTGGCAGTTACATCGGCGAATCCTTAGCTTTTGTCCAATTAACAATCACAAAGGAGACACTATCGGAAGGTTAATAGAGTCTTGTTTACAGCACTGGGGTATTGAGAGAATTTTTACTATAACTGTGGATAACGCCAGTGCCAATGCCGTAGCCATCCAACTATTGGTGAGGAAGATGAGGACGTGGAGAGGAGATGCATTGGTGCTTAATGGAGAGTATGTGCATATGCGTTGTTGTGCTCACATATTAAACTTAGTTGTGTCTGATGGTCTGAAAGAATTGGATGACAGCATTATAGCAATCCGCAATGCTGTTAAGTATGTGAGATCTTCTCCTTCAAGATTGGAGGCATTTAAATCAGCGGTAGCACGTGAGAGGATTGAGAGTAAGGGCAGTGTCATCTTAGATGTTCCTACTAGATGGAATTCCACATACTTAATGTTGAATGCTGCATTAGACTTCCAGAAGGCCTTTGATCGAATGATTGATGATGATGGTCATTATGCTCCATATTTTAGAGATGATGAAAATGGGAGCAAAAGGATTGGGCCTCCTACGGATATGGATTGGGAGAAAGCTCAATACTTTGCGGATTTTTTGGAGATCTTTTATGATGCAACGAATATGTTCAGTGCCTCATCTACCGTCACATCTTGTTTCACCTACAATGAGATTTGTAAGATTCATACTAGCTTGAAAAACCTGGCACGTAATGAACATCCTCTTTTGCGTGAGATGGCCATATCTATGAAGATGAAATTTGATAAATATTGGGAGACCATTGCCAAAATAAATAAATTATTGATTGTTAGTACTATTCTTGATCCACGACGTAAGATGACATTTGCCTCTGTTTGTTTTGGTATACTTTTTGATAATGATAATGTTAAGATGGATGAAATGAGAAAGTCCACTAGAGATTTATTGAAAAGATTATACGATACGTATAATGAATGGTATGGCACAAATGGGTTGTTTGTTGACTGTGATGGATCAAGAGGTGGGGGTGTAACTGGTGTTGGTGAATATGGGTCTAGTGCTGGTAGTATGACACAATCTCAATCTCAGCCGTTTGTTAGACCGCGAGCACAAGATAGAGTGCGTAAGCGCAATACAAACGTGCAACCTGATGATCCGTTTCAGGTTTTTCAGACTCGTCATGTCATTCATCAAGAGGATAGTACTGAGGTTGAAATGTATTTGATGGAACCTTATGAGACTAGTCGTGACCCTAGCTTTAGTGTTCTGAGGTGGTGGAAAACAAATGCTAGTAAGTATCCAATTTTGGCTAGGATTGCTCGTGACATTTTTGCAATGCCGGTATCCACAGTGGCATCTGAATCGGCATTTAGTACGGGCGGTCGTGTTCTTGATAATTTTCGTAGCTCATTAACTCCCGTTATGGTCGAGGCTCTTATATGCACTCAAAATTGGATACGGAATAGGCTTACAATTGACAAAAACAATGAAGTGGAAGCAATGCTATTGGAGGCTGAGTATTACGAAAAGGTTGAGGAAGGTAAAAAAAACTTATCACTTTGTTTTTCAATTTTGAGTTTTTTACAATGAATATCATAAAATGCAAACTTAGAATAATTTTTTTGTTTGTATTCTATTTGAAGAATATCACAAGTCACAATCTGAATCACAATCGCTGGATCATGCTGTTGGAAACAAAGTTTGATTTGAGGATGAGTATCTTGAAGGTACAATTTTTACAATGTAGTTAGATCACTAGTTGTCTAGATGAATTTATTAATTTTATTTCGCTAATCTTTTTGAACTCTTGTCTAACTTTTGTAATTGTTTAGTAGTTCTTAATGTGCTGCATCCTAATTGAGAATGTCATTTACATTCTGTTGTATGCTTTGTCTACAATAAATGACTGCTCACACATTGTCACATACTAGTGTAGTGCCCCACTGCCCCTGGAATTGTGTTCAGTATCATCTAAATAACAGTCTTTCTAAAGAAGTTGGCCGATTAATTGTATGTCAGAGAGTTTATCTTATTGATGTTGACAATATGGGTGGTTCCATCTTTGATATTTTCGGCTGCAGCTTTGTAGCACACTGGGAGAATTTATATTTCCTTTACAGTTGATTCTTGCATATGTGATTTGCAGGCAGTAGGTAGAAATTTTTACAATAAATCAACTTTTCAATTTTCATTGATTCTCATGGCTGGTCCTCTAATATTTACAATAAATTGACTGGTTAAGTGGTTATATAGTTATTTGATTGAAGTATTATCATAAACTTGGGGGCATGATGAATAGAAATTCAACTTTTATACATGGTTGATCTTCTCATAGTTTCATTTTGATGAAACATTTTAACATTTTCATCAATTTATCAACTATCAGCTTTCACCCAATAAAGCAGCAATGTGAATTAATGTTCTGGTGGTGCATTTTGATTTGAGCAGAATGTGTTTGTGAACAGTTGGGGGATTATTATACTTTGCAGCTTTGCTTGATCTTCAATTTCTATTTTCTTGGTCATAAGTTTCTTATCATTTTGTAATTTTCATTTGCTTCATGGCAGGATAGGTTTGTTTGGACTTTGGATCTTGATACTTGACAGTACCGCAGTAGGATGGAAATGATCATATGAGCACGATATTTATGTTTATGTCTTTATGACTAGTTGGGGCTAAATGAATCCTATGAACAATTAGTTATTACTTTTCTAGTTTTCAGTTATTGATTTTAAATTTTAATTTCCTACATTACATGACATTATGACAAGTTATGTCCGCCTAATGACTAATGTGTTTGTTGTTTTGATGTTTTCTATTTTGAATTTTGATTGTTTTGCCTTTATCAAATTCAGTTTCTTTATCAAATCAAATTTATCCGGATCATTATCAAATTCAGATCGGTAATCAAATTCGGATCGGTAATCAAATTCAAATCGGTAATCAAATTCGGATCGGTAATCAAATTCGGATATATGATCAAATTCGAACAATTTACCGAATTCGGATAGTGTTCGAATCAAACAGATCCGATCCGATTATCAATCGAATCGGATTGGTTTGATCCGATCCGATCCGATTTTTTTCGGATCGGATCAAACCGAGTTTGATATTTGATTCGAATCAATTCGAATCAAATATCTCCACGCTTATCGGATCGGATCGGATTCGAATCTGATCCGATCCGATCCGGATCCGATAATGCCCAGGGCTAGTTTCCGCACCATCGTAAACACAACCTCCTATATGAGAACTATGTCGTTGTGCTCCCACAACGCGCACAAGTGCAATACTAGTATATTCCGCATTATCGATGTCCAGTCTCGATAATACTACGAGTAGGGATATTTAATGATTAATCCTTCGAGGACTGATACTGTCTCATATCATCTCAATCCAGGAACTAATCATAGGGACCTCCTATCATTTATACATCTAGGTGATCTACTCACAAATGATAAGAGCGCAATCTCCTTGTCACATAGTTAATTTGTACAACAACACCATGATCTGTACAAATAGTGACGCTATGGGTCATAACTGTCCAACAAGGTCACGAGGATATGTTTGTAATAGATCTCTGGGTTTTCAGCCACCGTCTGACGATAGACTGAGCTCATAAGCCCATGAAGTAGAAGATTAGGATCTTCAACTGAGAATGGTAAGAGGCTATTCACACAAAGGTGGACAAATTGATGAAGGCCGGGTTCATCAGAGAGGTTAAGTACCCAGAGTTGGTATCAAATGTAGTCTTGGTGAAGAAGGCCAATGGAAAGTGGAAGATGTGTGTGGGTTTCTCCGACCTAACCTAGGCTTGCCTAAAAGATAATTTCCCACTTCTGAATATGGATCAATTGGTGGATTCGACATCCTACCACGAGCTGCTCAATTTTATTGACGCCTTCTCGGGGTATAACCAGATCAAAATACACCCCGAGGATGAAGAGAAGACAATATTCATTACTGATCATGGTTTATATTGTTATAAGATGATGCCTTTCGGATTGAAGAATACGAGGGCAACATATCATATCTTGGTAAATCGGGTCTTCGATCCCCTCATCGGTAAGATAATGCAAGTTTATATCGATGGCATGATAACAATGAATGTAGTACCTGAGGATCATCTGAGGGACCTCAGAGAAATTTTTGAACTATTGAGGAAGTATAAGATAAGGCTGAACCCAGACAAGTTCACCTTATGTATCTTCGGGAAAGTTTTTGGGATATATGGTCAATGCGAGAGGTATTGAGGTCAACCCTCAGAAGATCGGGGTAGTACTGGATTTAAAATCTCCAAGGACGGTGAAAGAGGTGTAAACTTGACCAGTCGGGTAGCATAGCTCAACCAATTTATTTCAAAGGCCACTGATAAATGCCATGTCTTCTTCCAACTGATCAATAAGGCAAAAAAAAGAAGTCGAGTGGACGAGCGAGTGCGAGGATGCATTCTAACAGCTCAAAGGATACCCTACATGATCCCCACTTCTGTCTAAACCAATTACAAGTGAGATGTTATTTCTATATTTAATTATTTCAGAACATGCTGTAAGTCCAGTGCTAATACAAGAAATAGACAAAGTTCAGAGGTCGGTGTCTTACTCTAGTAATTCCTTATTAGATCGCGAGACTCGATACCTGACTCATGAGTTGATGGTTATGTCCTTAGTTATCGCGGAAAGAAAGTTGCGTCCTTATTTCTAGGCTCACCTCATCGGGCTATATACCAACCACCTGTTAAGACAAATATTGCATAGATCATATATTTTGGGTCGTCTTGTAAAATGGGCAATAGAGCTTAACGAGTATGATATATCCTACATACCTCGAGTTTCAATCAATGGGAAAGCTCTAACTGACTTTGTAGCAGAATTTAATGGACCCCAAGTCATGGTAATCGGGGAGGAGAAGTGGTAACTGCTTGTGGATGGGTCAATTGCATGGCAGGTATCATTCTCAAAAATAAAGATGGAGGGGAGTTGAGTTTAGTTACGCACTGAAGTTTGCGTTTGAGCAACCAATAATGAGGTTGAGTATGAGGTAATCCTGACCTGGTTGATGCTTTTTGAGGCGGTCGGGGTAAGATATGTAACAGTGAAGAGCGACTCCCAACTGGCTGTTCAGCAGCTAAATAATGGGTTCCAGGCAATGGAGCCTAATATGATAGCTTACCTGATAGAGGCGACAAAATTGGTTGAAGGAATGAACAATGTGACATTCGAGCAGGTTAGTCGGGAGAATAATCAACATGCAGATTCATTCGCTCATTGGGGACTTATCGGAGGACAAGAAAGAGGCCAAGAGGTTGAAGTATCAGAGTGCACGATTATGCCTGGTAGATGTGGTGTTATACTGCACGGGCTACACAATGCCATATCTGAGGTGCCTTGATCTCGAGGAGGTGAATTACGTGCTTAGGGCATGAAGGAATCTGTGGAAGCCACTATGGTGGGAAATCAATCGCCCACAAAGTATTCAGACAAGTTTTTTTTTCTGGTCAACGATGTATCAGGATGGGCTTTTTATAATCAAACATAATCTAAAAATTATATTTGAAACTAAAAATTATATGAAAACATAATATATTTCATAATGTAAATATATTTAACCTATCAAGAGTATTGAGAATTTAAGTTATAACATAAGATGTTTAAAATATCATTACAACTATCAATACAAAATTCCATAAAATTAGTCTTGCATCTTCTTGCCAAAAAAAAAAAATTAGAATGAAATTGCATCTTTACCACTGTCACTTTTACCTAAAGATTCAAAAACAAGTTTCATATTATTAGTAATTATTAATGACATATGTTAAAAAAAAAATATATATATATATATATATAAAATATAAAACAGTCTAATATTCCAACATATTATCACACTTTTCACCAAATTTCAACAATAATATTATACCATAGTTTTGAAATTCCAACTTGGAACTAAAAACAAATAAATTTCCAATTAAAAAATATTTTCCACAATAATATACGACCTTTCTAGCCAAGATGCGCAACTTCCAACAAACAAATAAATTTTAAAAATTAAATGATTACATCTCAACAATAGACCCCCATTTGTTCTTTTCAAGTAAGGTTTGAATCTGAATATCTGATCTAGATTTAGTAATAAGATCACAACAAATAAACCTTTGCATCAAGTTGGAGCCTTTTATTAGCTTCTGATATGACTCCCAGAAAATCTTTCACTTTGCCCAAAAATGAAAAATGACACGGAAAGATTATTTGACACTATTGAACATCAACAAAAATGTATATGACTAAATCCTGTGAAAAAGACCTATTATAAACTTGTAAAAGATGTTCTAAGTTCAAGAAACAAGTTTGGACATCAAAATAATTCCCTAATAAGGGCTACACTAATTCCATAATCCAACCATTTACAGAGTAAATAATAATATATTTCGATCTTGTCTGAGAATTTCATATTTCATCCCTCATACATTCTCTCTGCAAAAGTCTAATTAAGGAAACAGAGAGCATATAGATCGATTTCACTGAGAAGCAACAGACATGAAAAATTATCATCCAGAATCCAGTTTCTTGATCTCACACAAACAAGAAACAACTCATGCACAATAAATACAATTCCTTTTTCCTTATTTTCCACATCACAATTCTTCTACTTTCATATATCAATGACAATCAAACCCCACTCAAATAAAAACTAAAAACCCGATGGGTATCTTTATTGTGAGTTCCATTTTTATTGGCATGTGTCCGTGACAAAATAAGTTCAATTGAGTTGTAATATGTCGTGAAGATCTTTGTGCAATTGGACTGGGTTTTGGCTGTTGTGCATCAGACATGCGTTCGTGGTGCGTTCGTTGCAGTGTTCGAACGAGTGGCGTTGGTGCTGCGTTCGTAATTGGGTTCGAACGTGTGGAGTTAGTGGCACGTTCTTTATTGGGTTCGAACGGGAATTCCAGAGAGCAAATGTTCGAGTCTCGTTCTTGTTGGGTTCGAACGAGATCATTCCAGAGAGTTCACGTTCGTTGTGCGTTCGATTGACGTTCGAACGAGTCTTCACAGAAAGGGCGCGTTCGTGTAGCGTTCTAGTAAGCGTTCGAACGCGACTGCGATCTGAACGCGTTTTTGGCCTGCAAAACCCTAGATTTTCACCCTACCTATAAATATAACCCTTAGCCGCCCATTCTCATCAGTTGAAGACATATTTCTCTTGAGCCAAATACTCTCAAAGCTTTCAACTCTCTTTGATTTCACCTTGAAGACTCTTTGAATCTTTTGTCTTCTTTCGTTAATGGTGAAATCCATTCTTTGATAAACCTTCAACACAACTTAACCCAAATTCCCTAATCCTTTAGAGTTCTTTAGGAGGAAGTTTGGTAGTCGGAGTTCCGGCGTCATTGGTGATATAATCTACTCAGAGACTTCAGAGGTTCTGAAGAAAACCGTGGGTCGCGGGCTTGAGGAGTTGCCTTGAGTTCTTGCAGTATAGAGGTACTTGAGTCGGTGGAGTTGCCACCATAGGTCTTGACCATCGCTGTAAGTTTTTCTCGATATAGTGGATCGGGTGGTAGCCTATACCCGGAGTGGTTTTTTACTCGGAAGAGTTTTCCACTTCGTCACCAAAATTATTGTGTTGATTTTGTGTGTGATTGATTTTATTTGCTGCTTTAATTATTGTTATTGTTTTTACATTTGCAGCTTATTATTTTAGTTGGTTGATTTGTTAAATTGCCTGTTGCAATTCCATAGTTGCAGTAACAGGACTTGTCCTGCTTATTGTCTGTAATTCCGCATAGGGTCAGAACTTAGGATATCCCCGAATTTTCAATTGGTATCAGAGCCTGAACTCGATCCTTGACCCATTAGCTATGGAGCGTAGTCAACCCTTAAATTGTCCGCCATTTTTTGATGGCACGAAATATTTGCATTGGAAGGTTCGCATGAGAGCATTCCTTAAGTCCTTAGATGAGAGGGTCTGGATGACTGTTGAATACGGGTGGAAACCTCCCGTTGTTACTGTTGATGGGGTCACTTCCCCTAAAGACAAATTAACCTGGACCAAGGACGAATTTGATGCTAGCAATAGGAACAGCAAAGCTGTTAATGCCATACATGGTGCTGTCTGTTCTGCTGAGTTTAGGAGAATCTCAATGTGTGAGATAGCCAAGGATGCTTGGGACATCCTGCAGACTGTGCATGAGGGCACATTGTCTGTTAAAAATAATAGACTCCAGGATTTAGCTACTAGGTTTGAGGTCGCCAAGATGAAAGAAGATGAGACCTTTGATGAGTTTTATGCTGAGATTAACGATATTGTTAACTCTAGTTTTAACCTAGGTGAGACTATTCCTACCAATAGGATAGTTAGGAAAATCCTGAGATCCCTACCTGATAAGTTCCTACCCAAAATCACCGCCATCGAGGAAAGCAATGACCTCGATCAGCTTAATTTAGATGAACTCGTAGGAAAGCTGCATGTTTATGAGAAAAAAGCTTCCTGGTTTTAGAGAGCCAAAAACGTTTGCGATGAAAATCGCTAAGGAAGTTGTGCATGATTCGTTTAGTGATGATGATACCATCAAGGATCATGATTTGGCCTTGTTTGCAAAGAAGTTTAAGAAATTTCTTAACTTAGAAAAGAGTGGCCATAACAGTAATAGAGATAGGGAGGTTATGCCTAGAGAGAGTAGGCATAGCTAGAGGAAAAGAGTCTAGAGAGGATAGGGGTAGTAGATCCCATGATGTCCAATGCCATGAGTGTGAAGGCTATGGGCATATTCGACCAGAGTGCCCTACATACCTTAGGGCTAAAGGCAAGAAAGCCATGGCAGCATCTCCTAGTGATTCAGAAGGTGGTTATTCTTCTGATGAGTCTCCTAAAGGCAAGAAAATTTTATTGCCTTTACTGCTAGTGTGACTGGTGAGAGAGAGATTGTGGTTAATGATGATGATTCAGAAGTCTCTTTTGATGAGTCTGTAGATGAGGAAAGTCTTCAGGTAGCTTATGTGAACTGTTTAATGAGAGTTTAGCTATTAAGAAGACTAATATAGAGGTCAATAAAAGGCTGAAAGCTGTTGAGCTAGAAAAGAATGAAGCTCAAGCCAAATTTGAGCAGAGCCTTTTGATGGTAGATGACCTGGAGGAGAGAAATAGAGGTCTAATTAATAAGGTCCAAATATTAGAAACTGAACTTGAAGATACTAGAACCCAATTGTCTGTATTTTTTCTAGTGAGAATAAAAATATGGATCGTATGTTAGGAATTATTTCTGAGCCTAACTGTGATAAGGCTTCTTCTTCCAAAGCTGTGCCTGTAGCAGCTAAACATGACTTAGGCAAGAAACCTGTTGAGTGTAGTCATGTTTTCCTCCATTTATTCCTCGTCCTGTGACCCAACCTCGATCTAGAGGTGTTGTGGGTAAACCTCGCTCTCGTCCAGAGGTTTGTGCCTGTGTGCCACCATTGTGGCAAGGCGGGACACATTAGGCCTAAGTGCTTCATGCTTCACAAGCAAAAGAAAGAAAAGGCCTAAGAAGGTGTCACCTAGATTTGACTCTTCAAATCTAGCTTCTCAAGTTTCTGCACTAACTAAACAGACACAATTTCTTAGTGAGAAACTTTCTTTGTTGACTAGGAATTCTCAAGTGGATGAGGCTCCTAGAAAGGTTTGGGTGGGGAAGCAAGATGATTTCCCATCTACTTCTGCATGTCCTGATGGATATGATGAGAGTGCACTTCGGTGTAACTCTGCTTGAAAGATGCATTTTATTTTCCCATTGCATGTGTGTGTGCGTGTGTTTTATGTTTTTGCACGTTTTCTTTGTTTTCACAGCATATGGGTGTGTGTGTGTGTCTTGTTTTTGTTATATGTCCCTTGGTATATAGGATGGAAACCCGGACATAAATTTCATAGCCGATTCCGAATGGACGGTAGTATGATCTGCACTCGGGATACAACTCCACGTACCATTGGATATTTTACAAGCCTGTTTGTGTCTTTATTTTTTTTGTGCCTTAAAACTGAAAAAATCAAAAAAAAATTATATATTTTGAAAAAGACCAAAAATATTTTTATGGCTTGTTAGAGCATGAATAGCATGTGCATGTGATCCTGGTATGTAGGATATATGATTATGCATGTATGATATGCTGTTATTTTTCTTGATGCTCTATATACATGAGTGTGTGTGATAAAAACCTTTGGTATATCTTGTGCTTGCACTTCACATACACGTTTTTATTTTGTCAAGGCTTGGTCGCATGTATGAGTTTTTGGAATGGCAATCTAATCTCTCCATGCTTATTGCTTAATAGTGTGACCTTTGACTAGATGACCTTGCTATCCCCTTGTAAAAGCAAAAAGAAATATATTTAAAAAAGAAAAATGAGACTCAAGTGCAAAAGAGCCAAAATGGCCAAATTCAAAAGATAAGGGCAAAAACCCTTCACTCGAAAGAGTTATTAAATATGAGCTCATGATATTTATGGGGTAAATAATATAGCTTGCAACCAATGTTGCTTATTTTCAGGTCCTAGTGGTGCTGGGTTTGAACACCTATTTTGTGGACTTGGTTTGTTTAGAGATGAATTTCTCTAGCTGTGTCCAGCTCATAAAATAAGGTCTTAAGCCTTGATTCGTTATGCACTTTATTTTCCACGTAAGTGCTTTATATGCTTTGGTGTTTATGTCATATGCATGAGTGTTATATTTAGCCACTTTTAAAATGATGCATATTGTTTCATGTCATAAACAGCTGAATACTGACTGGGTATCATTGTATCAGCTTGAAATGCTGTTTCAGTCAGTTTTTGACAGGATTTTATTTATCTCAGTATGTGCCTGTGTGTGCTTCATGTTATTGCATACCTATTTTTTTTTTCTGTGCACCTTTCTAAGTTTTGTTTGCTTCTCGTGTCTTATTTTGCTAACTTTATGTGCCTGTTAGTGAGGGGGAGTAATTCCTGTCTGTTTATGCTCTTGCATGTGTTTTCTCCTGCTCTACTGTATTTTTCCTGTTTCTTTTACCCTTTGTCATTTCGTGACAAAAAGGGGGAGAGCCTTATATATATTAAGGGGGAGAGCCTTAATATATAGGAGAGAGTCGTAGAATATCCTTTAGATATCTCCGTTTTAAGGGGAGTTAAGATTAAGGGGGAGAGGGATTTCTACTTGTACATGCATGAGATTTTTACCTGCTTTATGGTTTACTTGATTATCCCAATACTTTTCACGGTATATTGTTGTTTGTGGATGTTTCAGGTAGCAGGTATGTTGCTGCGGTGGCATTAATTTCAAGACTACTTTGTTAGTGTTAGATCGAGTCCATTTGTAATAAGTCACTGTTTTGATGGTTGACAGTTGACTATTTTCTTTTTGGATCTATTACCGTAGTCTTTGTATTAGGTAGTATTTTGTCACGGAATGCCAAAGGGGGAGATTGTGAGTTCCATTTTTATTGGCATGTGTCCGTGACAAAATAAGTTCAATTGAGTTGTAATATGTCGTGAAGATCTTTGTGCAATTGGACTGGTTTTGGCTGCTGTGCATCAGACATGCGTTCGTGGTGCGTTCGTTGCAGTGTTCGAACGAGTGGCGTGGTGCTGCGTTCGTAATTGGGTTCGAACGTGTGGAGTTAGTGGCACGTTCTTTATTGGGTTCGAACGGGAATTCCAGAGAGAAAATGTTCGAGTCTCGTTCTTGTTGGGTTCGAACGAGATCATTCCAGAGAGTTCACGTTCGTTGTGCGTTCGATTGACGTTCGAACGAGTCTTCACAGAAAGGGCGCGTTCGTGTAGCGTTCTAGTAAGCGTTCGAACGCGACTGCGATCTGAACGCGTTTTTGGCCTGCAAAACCCTAGGTTTTCACCCTACCTATAAATATAACCCTTAGCCGCCATTCTCATCAGTTGAAGCATATTTCTCTTGAGCCAAATACTCTCAAAGCTTTCAACTCTCTTTGATTTCACCTTGAAGACTCTTTGAATCTTTTGTCTTCTTTGTTAATGGTGAAATCCATTCTTTGATAACCTTCAACACAACTTAACCCAAATTCCCTAATCCTTTAGAGTTCTTAGGAGGAAGTTTGGTAGTCGGAGTTCCGGCGTCATTGGTGATATAATCTACTCAGAGACTTCAGAGGTTCTGAAGAAAACCGTGGGTCGCGGCTTGAGGAGTTGCCTTGAGTTCTTGCAGTATAGAGGTACTTGAGTCGGTGGAGTTGCCACCATAGGTCTTGACCATCGCTGTAAGTTTTTCTCGATATAGTGGATTCGGGTTGTAGCCTATACCCGGAGTGATTTTTTTACTCGGAAGAGTTTTCCATTTCGTCACCAAAATTATTGTGTTGAATTTTGTGTGATTGATTTTATTTGCTGCTTTAATTATTGTTATTGTTTTTACATTTGCAGCTTATTATTTTAGTTGGTTGATTTGTTAAATTGCCTGTTGCAATTCCATAGTTGCAGTAACAGGACTTGTCCTGCTTATTGTCTGTAATTCCGCATAGGGTCAGAACTTAGGATATCCCCGAATTTTCATTTATAATAAAATCTAAGTATTAAAACCAGAAATAATATTACTTTCTCAGTCCAATTAGCACAGAAAATATCAAAATTCAAGATCCATTAACCCCATAAGAAATTTATATTTCAGGCACCTTGGCTTTTGGGAATTTTTTTTTTTTTTTTTTAATCATGGTTTGGTTTCT
Source organism: Zanthoxylum bungeanum (assembly GCA_019454045.1). NCBI lineage: Eukaryota > Viridiplantae > Streptophyta > Magnoliopsida > Sapindales > Rutaceae > Zanthoxylum > Zanthoxylum bungeanum. The sequence goes on from SKCR01004425.1 coordinate 267,756, forward strand.
TTGACTCGTTTTTTGGTTCTTTCATGTTACAAATGTGAAGCGCAGATTCTGCAAATATAAACACAGACATTTGAATTACGGAACTTGCAAAATACACATTTATCGAAGGAGAGTAATTTCGCAGCCCTCTGGTTTTGGCTGAAACACAACACTCTGAATGACCACCCTTCACCTTCTATCAGAGGTGGTGGCTCCATACTATCCACTGCAAACATTTGCCACAAGTGGTCTGATAATAAAATTACTATCATCAAAATTTGTTACTGAATAGAACAGCTAGGATAGAATAAAATACCATGAGATCTCTTCTTGTAGGGTCTCCAGCCTGATTGAGATCCATTGGATGTTGCATCGTCATCATTCAAGTCAACTTCATAGGTATCATCTTCAACTTTCCAGCATAAGCAGCATAGGCATTCACTAAAGTGATATGACGATTTGCTTGTTTCTGTATCAAATCTATTCTAGTATTAAGTGGATCGGACTTCAATGCTAAGAATGTCCGCTGAACATACGCATTACCACCAATAGGCAGCCCCTATTCAAAACCAAAAACACAAATAAACATTCTTTCTATGACATCGTCCGCCAACATTTTCTCAAAATCCAAACCATAAACTCTATATACAGACGGTCGCTAAAAGACTCTTGAAAAAACAAATTGCTCCTCTATTGCATACGCATGTTCTTTAAATCCAACTCACCAACTGTAAGACCCTGGTCCCCCACTGTAATCGCAGTAATTCTTTTTGGCATAAAATCATGCATATGTCCATTAATATCTATGAAATAAATTTTATAAAACATGACGAATTTTTTGTTGTACCGGTACACCAATATTTATTTGTTGCGATTAGACAGCCTTTAGTATTTTGGTCGAAACTTGAGCTACAGACCTCCGTTTTTTGTAATCTTTATATTGTTGGAAAGCTCAAATAATGATCTACAACTTTCTTATTGAATATTTTTCTAAATTTTGACCAGAATATGGTCAACAATACATGTATTTTACAAGATGAACAGTGAATTTCGGGATTACTCTAGAATTTTAGGCATGAGTCAGATGTTTATTATTATGAACAGTGAATTTCGGGATTACTCTAGAATCAACCCCTGGACTATATAAACACTTCTATTCATCTTTTCTCTTTCCTCACACACACTATTTTGGTTCTTCTCTTCCACGCCATTCTCTCTAAATTTCTCATGCAAATTTAGGAGCAAAAGAAAATGGACTTCTTTCAGGCTGGATTAAGTAAGTAAGCTCTTATCCCCATTCCTTTCTTTAAATTCGAAATTATGAAAGGAAAATTTTCATCTCCATTTTCGCATTCTTAGAAGATTGAGCTCTAATGTCAATATTAGGTATGATTAGACAATATAAGAGGGATAATTATCCACTTGGTGATTGATTTAATATGTAACTGAAATTCCCTACAAGCAATAGCGACAAACAATCTCTTTTTGCCAAGGGGGGGGTGAATTGGGTTATCGCTATAAGTGCGGAATTAAATAAATCTTTGCCGATTTTTAGCTCTTATTACCAAATGGGCACTTAGGTCGATTTTCTCTATTTCGATTAATAACAAAGTTCTTTAATCAATAAATGTAAATGTAAGTAAACTTGCAAATAGCAAAAGTATAGGGAAAGAGAAATACGACACCGCGATTTATAGTGGTTCGGCCAAACGTGCCTACGTCCACTCCCTCAAGCCTCGCTTTAAGATTTCCACTAAAATCGAGTTTCCGTGGTTCACTCGTACCCAAGAGTTTTCCGCAAAGGCGCACTCCGAACCTTTTACACTTTTGAGTTTTGTACGTAGGCGCACTCACAACCTTTATAACTACCCAAACTAATGGGATTTCACAAACCGCAAGTGTTTTTATATAGAAGATTTGAAACACACTTGGGTACTCACAAATAATACGAAGATTGTGTGAGTTGCAAACCCAAGTGTTCTAAGCTCACTAAATGATATGAAAGTGTGTGTGTGAGCTTGTGTGAGTGTTTAAGTATATGAAGGTTTAAGACACTCTTGTATTTGCCTTGGTAGAATATGTATGAAGGTTTTCTAAGTCTCTAACCAAGCACAAATGAGTTGGGGTCCTATTTATAATAAAATGCAAAGCATTCCCCAACTTACAGCAAGACCGGTTTGGAAACCGGTATGGAGACCGGTATGCCGATCTGGGTTTCCAACGGATACTAACGGCTATATTACCGCTAGGCAAGTATACGCTAGACCGGTATGGAAACCGGTATGAGGACCGGTATGGTCCGTGCCGGTTCCAGTATGTTTGCACAATGAAGAGCTAGACCGGAAAGGTCACCGGTATGAAGACCGGTTTAGGGCTTGCCGGTTCCAGTAAGGGAACTAGGCGTTAGGCTCACCGGTATGGTGACCGGTAAGGTCCATGCCGGTTCCAGTGAGCATGCATAACAGAGAATCTCATCGGTATGGATACCGGTAAGGGACCGGTATGCCGGTCTCAGACCAAAATGCAGAGTAATGAAGATTTTAAGGCATTTTGTCATGATCCTAATGCATCTAAGTGAATGTGCATGATTCCTATGAGCTTAGGCACTTGAATATTACAATTCACATTACAATTTAAATCCTAAGCGCGATATATCTTCGTTTTTGCCGCAAGTCTTCACATTCTCGCTCTTCACCCCATATGCTTCGACACTTTTTGTATTGCTTCATGTTTGTACGTTGAAGTCTTCTTTCGCGTTGACGTCATCAAAATCCATTTATGCGACCAGTCGCCAACAATCTCCCCCTTTTTGATGATGGCAACCCCTTAAAACTTATTGATTCTTGTGAGCTTCTTGGAGTCCAAATTCGACAATTTCCTCCCCCTCAACATAAGCTCCCCCTCAATTGTGATTGTCTTTAATAAAGTTGTATCAACTTGACAAACACATTAGTACAATTACTCCCCTTAAACCAAAGGTGAGGGTAAAACAAGTTTTAATATCATTCTAATGATTTCTCCCCCTTTGACATAATCCAAAAGTGGAGAATTAAAATTTTAATTTAAATGAGATACCAAATAAATGAAATAATGGTACAAAAAAAATTTAAAAATATACACATTTGGCATTTCCCCTTTTTTGCCATAAGATGTAAAAATCATGTATAATGCAACTTTCAAAAGCTATATTCCAATGATACCAATTAACATTTTATATCAATGTTTTCAACTATCAATTTAAGCATGATTTTCCCAATTGACCCCAATTGTGATATCAAAATAAAATAAGTTATTACATATCATGATACCAACTAAAATCAATGAATTCACTTCAATGCATTTTTAATGATTGTCTTCTTATAAATATGATACCAATTAATAAACCATCAAGATTCATGCTTTTCACTTTCAATGGAAGCTTATATCAATATACATGCATTTCATTTTCATTCCAATATGTTATATGGCAAAAGCATTTTTAATGCAAAATCAATCAGTAAGTAATCACATACATGTAATTTAACTCAATAAATACAATGTGATACTAATTTATATGAATAAGGGGTTTAAATGTATGATTAGGCATTTAATGATATCAAATGAACAACTGATACCAATAGAAAGATAAGTGCATTGCCTAATCACTTTGTATGCTTAAAAAAATATTAACCCATTTAAAATATGCATACATACACAAAGAGGAAACAATACCAATGTTTCCATGAATACGAATTTTACCTTTACCGTTGCGATTCCTCATCTCTTTGAGCCTTTGGGATCAATTTTACACTTCTCTTTAAAGATCCATTCCCAAAGCTCCCCCTACAAATTTATCAATTACACTTTGGTACCCAAACTTTTTTGGGTCCATTGGGGTTAATTGTGATTCCTTGAGGAATCCATGCATTTTTAATTGCATTCTTGTTCATGCATTCAAAAATTTTATGTCCATTTTCATTACATGCATGACATGTGATATTTTCATTTTTAACATTCTTAGCATAAGAATCGGATGCCTTAACAAAATAATTCTTCAAAAAGTTTCTCTTAATGTAAGGCCTATATCATAATCCTTCTCTTTTAAATGCACATTTTTGGGATCCAATAAGCATATTAAAATTTTTATGTCCCAATGTGAATTTGTTAATTATGTTTTGCAAATCTATAACTTTTGTGTTTAATAACACATTTTCATTCAAAATTGATTCGCAATCGCATGTCTTAGAGCTAGATGGCATATTTGATATGGCATTTTCAAGTTCTAGCTTTTTCAATTTTAAACATGTATTTTCATCATTTAAGCATGCAATTTCTTTTTCATGTTTAGCCTCTAAGCATATCATATCATTATCTAAAACATGAATTTTATCCAAACTAGTTGCATGTTCAATTTTAAGTGTAGCATGCTCATTTTTGACCAATTTTAATTTCTTTTTAAGCACATCACACAATTCTTTTAAACCATTAAAAGCATTAAATAGATCATTATAGTCTTGAGAATTGTGTACCTCTTCTTCTTCGCTTTCAAAATGGAAGTCCCCATCCGTGATAGCCATGAATGCTATGATTTATCTTTGACTTCATACATCTTCTCCTCGGATGAGCTTGAATCGCTATCACTCCAAGTTGAATTAGCTTTCATTGCATTTTTCTTTTTTTTTCCTTTCATTATTCTCAATGGGCAATCGGTGGCTATATGACCCGGTTTGTTGCATTCATAACATACAATTTTCTTGTTCTTCCGCAGCCATTTTTCTTCTTTCTTTTCATCCGCCTTTGATTTTCCTTTGAGCTTTGCGGATTTGAGGAGCTCCTTTACTTTATTGGTGATGCTTGCCAATTCATCATCACTATCCTCTTCTTCACTTGAGCTTGAGTCGACTCTTTTTCTCGCTTTTAAGGCCAATGACTTTCTTGTCTTTTTCTCATCTTCCTCCTTTTTATCCATCTTGATCTCCATTTCATACTCAAGCAATTTGCCGACCAAATCATCCATCTTTAATGTGTTTATGTCGTTTGCTTCTCTAATGGAAGAGGTATAGCTTCTAAATTCTTTCGGGAGTGATCTCAAATTTTCTTCACTTGATCCGATGTCCCGATGACTTTTCCCAGGCTCCCAAATGATTGGTGATGACCGTAAACCTTGAAATCATGTGATCAATTTCTTCCCCGGATTCCATCTTGAAATTGTCCAATTCGCACATGAACCGGTTGATCTTTGATTCCTTCACTTGGCTTGTGCCCTCATTGACCATTTCCAAAGACTTCCATAAATCATATGCGTTTCCACATTCCGGAAGCTTGCTTACTTGATCTCGATCAATGGCACATAGGAGTTGGTTGAGTGCCTTAGCATTTTGTGAGGCTAGTTTTACATCAACTTCATTGATATCCTTCTTCATTAGTACTTTAGCACCCCGTGTAATCACCAAATAGGATTGCGGATCAACGGCAATGAGATAATTCAACATTCTCATTTTCCAATAATTGTAGTCTGTTCCGGTGTAAAACGGAGGTCTAGTCGTTGAAAATCCCTCTGTAAGATTTGATGAGTTGCTTGTAGAGGCCATGATCTATTCTCGGACGGTTAAGTCTTGTAGAGAATACCTCACTCTGATACCAACTGAAATTCCGTACAAGCAATAGCGACAAACAATCTATATTTCCCAAGAGGGGGTGAATTGTGTTATCGCTATAAGTGCATAATTAAATAAATCTTTGCCGATTTTTAGCTATTATTACCAAATGGGCACTTAGGTCGATTTTCTCTATTTCGATTAATAACATATATGCAAGTTCTTTAATCAATAAATGTAAATGTAAGTAAACTTGCAAATAGTAAAGGTATAGGGAAAGAGAAATATGACACCGCGATTTATAGTGGTTCGGCCAAACGTGACTACGTCCACTCCCCCAAGCCTCGCTTTAAGATTTCCACTAAAATCGAGTTTCCGTGGTTCACTCGTAACCAAGAGTTTTCCGCAAAGGCGCACTCCGAACCTTTTACACTTTTGAGTTTTGTACGTAGGCGCACTCACAACCTTTACAACTACCCAAACTAATGGGATTTCACAAATCGCAAGTGTTTTTATATAGAAGATTTGAAACACACTTGGGCACTCACAAATAATACGAAGATTGTGTGAGTTGCAAACCCAAGTGTTCTAAGCTCACTAAATGATATGAAGATGTGTGAGCTTGTGTGAGTGTTTAAGTATATGAAGGTTTAAGACACTCTTGTATTTGCCTTGGTAGAATATGTATGAAGGTTTTCTAAGTCTCTAACCAAGCACAAATGAGTTGGGGTCCTATTTATAATAAAATGCAAAGCATTCCCCAACTTACAGCAAGACCGGTTTGGAAACTGGTATGGAGACCGGTATGTCAGTCTGGGTTTCCAACGGATACTAACGGCTATATTACTGCTAGGAAAGTATACACTAGACCGGTATGGAAACCGGTATGAGGACCGGTATGGTCCGTGCCGGTTCCAGTATGTTTGCACAATGAAGAGCTAGACCAGAAAGGTCACCGGTATGAAGACCGATTTAGGGCTTGTCGGTTCCAGTAAGGGAACTAGGCGTTAGGCTCACCGGTATGGTGACCGGTAAGGTCCATGCCGGTTCCAGTGAGCATGCATAACAGAGCATCTCACCGGTATGGATACCGGTAAGGGACCGGTATGCCGGTCTCAGATAAAAATGAAGAGTATTGAAGATTTTAATGCATTTTGTCATGATCCTAATGCATCTAAGTGAATGTGCATGATTCCTATGAGCTTAGGCACTTGAATATTACAATTCACATTACAATTTAAATCTTAAGCTAAGACTTCGCGATATATCTTCGTTTTTGCCGCAAGTCTTCACATTCTCGCTCTTCACCCCATATGCTTCGACACTTTTTGTATTGTTTCGTGTTTGTACGTCGAAATATTCTTTCACGTTTTCGCGTTAACGTCATCAAAATCCATTTATGCGACCAAGTCGCCAACAGTAACAAGCTCCATTTTGTAAAGATTATTCAAGATTATAATGAGCATTTTTTCCCTTATCTTGGCCGAACCAAACGATGAAGGGGATGGAAGTTTTGTTTCATGATTGGGTATTCTAATTTCTTGAACATGTTAGATGAGTGTATGATTAGGAAGCCTTTATGATCGAATATAGAGGAAGCAAATGAGGGCTTGATTTACTTGATTTTAATGTGTAAAATATATTATGAGTACTGATAAGTTATGATTTGATCATGAGAAGGGTAGATTTCATTTAAGTTAATTATATGGGAATGTATGATTTAATATAATTTAGATGAAATGGGTAAATGTTTATTTGATTAGTAAGGTGTGTGCATGCGTTTGGTGTCAAATGTGACAATAATGAAGTATGAATCAATACCTAAAGTAAAATTAGTTTTATGATAATTGTCATGTGCAAGTTGTCTTGAATATTTGAAAGTGTTTAAGGAGGTGAGTGTGTGGTCATAGTCGAATGTTGAAGGGAAACTATAAGCTTGGGTTGTATATTGGGGTGTATTCAAAGTATGGTATGTGATGTTAAGTATGTATAATATCTTGTAATTTAAGTATGCTGACCGAATATGTGTGCGAAGATATAGACTTGCAGTTTAATCATTTAAGGATATTACTGATATTATTAATATTATAAGCTTTGATGATAAGTTAAGATTTTGATAATTAGAAAGGGGAAGTGACAAGTATATGTGTATGTGTATGTTGTGGTTAAAAGAGATATTGATAACTAAGATGTTGAAAATACAGTTGAATATTTTGTTGTTGATGATGATACATTGTTATGAATAATACATTGATATTAACTAATGTTTGGTGGATGTTTGATGATAAATTTCATGACTAACCATTATATGTAATATACTTATGATTTGAAATTAAGTTATGGGCAATATTTACATTTTAATCACATGTCTCATGATCATGTGTTATATAATTATCAAGTATATACACTAAGTATGCAATGTATGAACACACATTATAATAACGATTCAAATGTACGCATTATGATTACAGTTTGTGTGTATGTTTCGTGTTATTAATAAATTACATTTTTAGCATTTATGAATTAAGTAATAAATGTTGTGATTTTTTATATCGTACGCAAGTGTACGGTGTCGAATTTTGGTAAAGAAAAGTGAGAGAGTGTCAAACCCACAAGGATTGTATTCAACTCACACTAAGTATTATAATTGATAATCCTAAATTTATTTAGAAAACAACTAAATTTAGAAAACTAATATTAAAACTAGAAACTAAATAAACAAGATATTAAAACGTTGATAAAGATAATCCAATGAATAGATAGATTCTAGAGTCTGATTTCACCTAATTATCCCCTATGTATTTGTCATGTCATTCAATCCTTATTCAGTTGCATTGTTTATAAGTCAAGAATCTTAAGTATTTCACTCTCTCCCGAGTAATATTGAAAATATTATCAATTACAGACTTCGATATCCCAATAAAAATCTAGTAATTAATAATTCATTACGCCCTGTGATTTGTGTTAACTACTTCAAAGGAATTATAGATTCTCCCAAACTCTATAAAACTCATAGGTTATATCATCTAGATCCTATTCAAAATCCCTCTCTCCCGAGCGATATATTCTAAACATTCATCATCTCAATTTTTGGCCAACAAACAAGAAGCATTAAACACAAGAGAATATAAATAAACTGAATTATAACTTCATAAAAATCAACTCGCAATCAATATATAGGTTCAAACATTGACTACATCATCCTCTAGAATTATAGATTTAGTTCATGACTAAAAATAAAAATAATGAAAACATGGTAATGAATTTAATAGAAATTATTAGAGTTTAAAGATGAAACTAGAAGACTAAACCCGAATCGAATCCATTCATCTTCGGACGTCACCGCTTTCGTCTCCTCTTGTCGCTCTTCAATCTTTTTCTTTGGATATCTCTAAATATTTGTGTTTTGAATCTTTGTTGTGTATTAGCCTCCTTTCTAGGGTTTTGGACGAGCCTTTTTATTTATAGGGAGTCCTGGAGTTCTTGTGCATGTAAAACCCTAATTTTTGGTGTTTCTGGGTGCTAATATAGTGTTGCGGTGCCGAGAAGTGGCATTGCGGTGTCGAACTTGCAGGAAATTACTATGGCAAAAATCTGACTACGCGTCGCGATGCCAGGAAGTGGGCATCGCAAGGTAAAATTTTTGGTTGCTGTTTTTCTGCGCTTTTTCGCTCTTCTCGCATGCTTCTGATGCGTCCGTAGGGTTTTAAAACAAGTCAAATTACCCCAAGATTCATGTTCCAATGCTTCCTACAAATAAAACATAAAAGAAACTAGAAAATACATTAAATGACATGAAACTTAACAAAATACTAAGCTAAGAATGCATAAATAAGTGGGTATAAACCGCACTTATCAAACAGCCATAAACTTAAGATTTTGCTAGTCCCAGAGCAAAAGACTAAATAAAATCTAAACAAAAATAAAAAAAATTAACTTGGCCACTTTCGTAGGGATCACGATTGCATTTAGCGTATACATAAGCCTTTAAACCCCCAGTCGACCCTAGTGGACGAGTTATAGTCTCGTGAAGGCTTACAGTGACGACACCCATAAACGTCATTCACAAACACATGCAATCATTCAAAAATAATAAAAATAAATAACGCATAATATTCCCTCAACGAATGCCTTCCAATGAAATCAAAGAACCTTCAAAGTACTCAATGCAACTAAAATCCAAGTTTTTGAATAAATCAACTAAGCCAGACTCACAACGTGTGTGTGTACAAGTTTGTTCACAGCTCGACTTTTAAGTAAGCCAAACCAATGATTTCATCTCAAAAATTGGAATCTAATGGGTCAAACAAACCTAAATATCTCAAAATTACTATATATTTGTCTTTTATGTGTTCAATGTGGTATGATTTTTTTCTTCTTTTTTCCTTTTTTTCATTTTTTTCAACACCTCCCTTTAAGGTAGCATTTCTCTTCATGGTGGTCCTAACACTCGCCCATGGGTAGCTTCAAGTTTATTAGTTATAAGTGGTTTAACACTTTTTTTCTTTTCTTTTCTCATGCTTTCATTCTTTTCAAATCATTTTTTTCTTTTCTTTTTAACCATAACATACATCATAACACTAGCAAATCGAGATAGACATCTAAGCAAATGGTCATTCATCAGCAATAATTTCTTAAAATAGTCAATTTTCCAACTATCTAGGTTCTTATTACTTTACTTAGCGTAGGAGATTGCAATTCTTGCAATGATCTATAATTGGTAAACTTGAATATATTTCGAAATTAGGCTAAGTTTATCCATTCGAGTACTTGTTATCACTACATGGTGTATCACACTTGTGTCACGATGTAATGTGTGTAAATGTGTCAGTATGAACCCCTATGGTAGGCCTCTAACATCCTGAGATAACATTGGAATGGCTAAAACAATTTTCTAAAAAACTGGTCACGCATCGCGACACTGGTCCAAGGGGGTCGCGATGCTCATACAAGTAGCTGAGACAATTAGCATTTGATGGTTCTGCGTCGCGATGTTAGGGGTGGTCGTTGCGACTCCCACACGTGTCGCGATGCCAAGAGTTAAGCGTTGCGACTTCCCAAAAACAGAACCCAGGCAAGATGTTTCCTATGTTTCCGTGCCGCAACGCTAATCCTTGGCGTTGCGACACTCACACGAATACGCCTAGAATGGAGATCAACTTCCTAATTCGCGTCGCGACACCAAGTGTTCGCATTGCGACACTAGGTCAATTTCAGGACCCAACATCAATTCTCCAATTCCATTCTCAAAGCTTAAACAACAAATTAACAAATCAACCAAAATGTACAAACCATTATTAATATACTCTTCTAATATCATCATAACATTCAATCTCATAGTCCCCAATTTGACTAAATGCTTAGGGTTCTTAAGTTGGGGGGTTTCTCAAAATCCTTATATTCTTAACACAATAACCACAAAACAACATCAATCACAACCCAACAACACCCTTTAATCATCAAATTATCAAAACATCAACATTTCAAATTGGGTCAATGTTTCCTTACCTCATCTCATTTGATTTCCTTCACCATTCAAGTCTTCTAGGCTTATATTTCTCCTTCTAGTTTATTTTGGTTTGATTTACATTTGTTTCCTCCCTATTTTCGATAAGGAAATGGTTTTCCTCCTCTTCTTATTCTTTCTTCTTTCACTCTCTTACTCAAGTTCCTTCTTCTTATTTTCTCTCTTTTTGTAGATGGATGAATAATGTCTATATTTATACTAGGGGTTGAATTATTTAATGGTTTATTGACAAAAAAAAAATCAGAAGTTTTGAGAATTTTCTAGATAGGTCATCGAGTACTATTCATCCTAATTTTTTTATATGTTTTTGATATTTATCTAATTCGAATTTGGAAATATATCCAACACAGAAGTTGTAGGTCTCAATCTTATATTTCTGACGATATAAAACTCATAAAAATTAGAGATTGTATGAAGAAGTTATAGCCCAAATACTAAGGATGTTCAGAGTGGAGTATCGAACGAAATTTGTATTGAAACTGTGAGAAATTTATCGAATGTCCAAAAAGTAATTTCATGAGTGTATTCATGCTTGAAAATGATTTACATCATGTATTATACCATCCATGACTTGGTAGTTGAAGGGATTACCGGGTGTTACATTAACGAGCCCCGAGATCGCTCATGTTGCCTCATTGGGCACTGATCACCCATAGGCTTATTCATGTTCATGTTTCCCCTACTTACACGGTGCTAAGTTCTGCTTCAAAATTATTTTCAAATTCATGATGAAGTTTTACAATATACGATTTATGATTTTCATTTTTACAGATGCATATATGTTATAAGTATTCAATTATGTTTCAGATAATTTTGCATGGTTGTCTGGTTATGTTTTACAATTTTCACGCTCAAGCATGATATTCAATTCATGGTTTCAGTTACAACATGTCTTCTGTAGTTAGTTGTTGAGCACTATTAAGTTTTTATTTTTAGTTATGTTTCAGGTTTGAGTAATACAGTTTCAAGTATTTTGTGTCATATGAATCAGAGTTTAGATTTGGCGTAGGATCTTTCAATTGCATAAGTATAAATATAAATACACATTTTCCAGTTCATTTATATTATGTTTTATTGTTTACTTACTGAGTATTTTACACGACTCACTATTCTTATTATTAGTCTTGCATGTATCTCACTCATTTATACAGAGAACGAGCTTGGGAATGGTGGATAACAACTACTACAGTCATTAGGTAAAAATAACATGACTCACACGTAAAGAATATGTATTATTCTAGGTGATTAAAATTTAATAGAGATCTAACCTAAGTTATAATAATTTATAATGAGAACTATGTGAGTTGATGCATGATTATAGCAAGGTTTCTTCATAAACTTAAGTTGACAGCATGCATGTGTATGTGGTTTAAATTCAAGTTAGGGTTAATATGTATTGAACAGTTCGTGTGTAATAGTGCTTGTACATGAGATGATCCATGTATGTTAGGGTTAATATAAATCAGGATATGAGTAATTCAAGGCAAGGTAATCTTGTTGTAGGAAATTTAGTAAGAGAATGCATGCAGATGTAACATTTAATACAAGATAGGAATTAGTCCACGTCATGTTAACCATGCATAAGTCAAGATTAATCATGTAGCGTATTTCATGTCACTAATCTCGGGAGATGGTAGGTCGTCTTCTACCGGCCGCATCCTAGGAAACTAGACGTGACAGAGATGATATAAAAGTAAGGTTTTAGGCGTCAATGACTACAACGGATCCATCGACTCCAAGTAAGTACTCTAACACATGTAGGAAATTCATTATATGTGACAATTGAACTCATTACATGTGAGACCTCACATAGCCCAGGTTAGGATTCGAGAACGAACTTGTTAAACTAGGGAGAATGCAACACCCCGATCACCATGGAGTAACCCCGATAATTCGTTTTGGCATGTGAGACGTATTAAGAATCATAAAATCATGCATAAGTGCATAGTATCCATGGAATCATTTTTCGAAAACATGACGAATTATTTGCTCTACTCTTACGCGATAATTTTTTTGTCGTGTACCCGGTAACCTTTAGTATTTTGGTTGTAACTTGAGCTAATGATTTAAAACTTTCTTATTGAATATTTTTCAAAATTTTGAGCAAAACAGGGTCACAAATACGATGTGGTATATCATGTGCCGGGTGTATATGTCATCTCTCTCACAGCAGGCGGGTCCCACAACTGTGTGGGACCCGCCTGCTGTGAGAGAGATAGCATATACACCCGGCACATAATATAATTTTCGCACAAATACAGGTATTTTGCAGGATGAACAATGAATTTCGGGATTACCCTAGAATTTTAGGTATAAGTGAGATATTTACTGTTATTTTATTACAAAAAATCAATCCATTGGCTTTATTAAAACTACTATTCATATTTTCGCTTTCCTCAACAACACACGTATGATTTTGCTTCTTCTCTTCCGCGCCATTCTTTTGTAAATTTCTCATGCAAATTTAGGAGCAAAAGAAAATGGAGTTCTTTCAAGCTAGATCATGCAAGTAAGTTTTTATCCCCATTTTTTTTTCTTTAAATTCGAAATTATGAAAGGAAAATCTTCATTTCCATTTTCACTTCTCAGACGGTTGAGCTCTAATATTAATATTAGGTATGATTAGGCAAAATAAGAGAAATAATTATGCATATGGTTATTGATTAACAAGTAACAAGCTCCAATTAGTAAAGATTATTCAAGATTTAAGATATGCATTTTTCCCTGTCTTTGGCGAACAAACTGATTACGAGATGGATGTTTTGTTTCATGATTGGGCATTCTAATTTTTTGAACATGTTAGATGAGTGTATGATTAGGATTATGGTTTGTCTTTTTTGAAAATATTAAAGGGTGAGTAAAGCCCTTATAGCCGAATATAGAGGAAGCAAATGGGGACTTGATTTTAATGTGTAAAAGATATTGTAATGATTAGTTATGATTTGATTATGAGAATGGCTGATTTCATTTAACTTAATTATATAAGGAAACATGACTTAATATAATTTAGATGAAAGAGGTAAATGTTTCTTTGATTAGTAAGGTGTGTGTATGCATTTGGTGTCAAATGTGACAGTAATGACGTATGAATTAATACCTAAAGTACAGTTTTATGATGACTGTCATGTGCAACTATTGTCTTGAATATTTGAAAGAGTTTAAGGAGGTGATTATGTGGTCGTGGCCGAATGTTGAAGAGGAAAATGTAAGCTTGGGTTGTATGTTTGGGCATATTGAAAAGTATGATATGTTGACAGAATATGTGCGATGATATAAACTTATTATTGTATCATTTAGGGATATTATTAATATTATAAGCTATGAAGATAAGTTAAAATTTTGATTATTACAAATGGGGAAGTGACAAGCATGTTTGTATTTGTATTTTGTGGTCAAGAGAGATATTGATAACTAAGATGTTGATAATATAATTGGGTATTTTGTTATTGATGATGATACATTATTATGAATAATACATGGATATTTTTTTTTTTTTTGAAGAAGAAGAGTCATGTATTGCAAGAAAATTAAAGATTACAAGAAATAAAAGGGGGAATAACACCCCTCCAAAGACCTGAAACTTGACTAGTACAGGTAAATTTCGCAACTCGATGAGCTGCATCGTTACAAATTCTGGGGACAAACTGCAATCTAAAAGAAGACATGGATTGGACCACTTTTTTAATATCCGCTACAATCCAACATACCTCTTTTAGACTCAAGATCTTCCCTAAATTAAATTAACCACATTTTGAGCATCAGATTCTAAGATTATCTGCGATAACCCCAATTCTTTTGCGCAATCCACTCCGAACATAATAGCCTCCGCTTCAGCTAGTTCCACATCACCATGAAATTTGCTGTTTCTAGTCGCAACAGCTAGGAACTCACCTAGATGATTTCTAATAACCACACCCAGCCCAACTCTTCCCGCTTCCTTGTTTACTGCTGCTGCATCAACATTTATTTTTACCCAAGAAACAGATGGGGGTAGCCATGTTACCTCCTTGCTGCTGCCAATCATTTTCTCTTCCACCTCTGCTTTCGCAAAACCCTTCCAGACAGTTTCAATCTTTTGGATAATTTTCCTGCAATCTGAGGGCATTCCCTGAAAAACAGCTTCATTTCGAGCTCCCCAGATTACCCACATCTGAATTACGCATTGCTCTACTTCCAGCTGGGACGCATTATCAAAACACCATTGCAAAAGGTCCCCCAGACTTCCAGATTTTGCCCTCCTTCGTACCTGTCTCAGCAAAGGTGATTGCCAACACTCCTTCACAGCTCTGCAGTCAAATAGGGCATGCATCAATGTTTCTGTTTCCATTCCACATCTGTGACACTCCCCATTGATCCAGACATTTTTCCTCAGAAGGTTTGCTGTTGTTGGAAGCCATCCACAGAGACCCTTCCATACAAAGATTTTAATTTTTTCAGCAATTCGCAGAGACCATATCTTTCTCCATAGTCTAAAATTTGAGCATGATGTAGAGCTGTCATCTTCAGCTACATTCCAATTTCTAGCCAAGTGGTATGCTGATTTCACAGAGAAATTACCCATTTTCTCAAAATGCCATATCTTTCTCCAAACCAAAAAAAGCAAGACTCCACCTGCCGACATCTCGCAATAGACAGCTGCAGAGATGACTTTTGCTCAGGCTTTTTAAGGGAATTGGAACCCATGGAAGCTACTTTTGTTTATTCATTAGATAATTGTGTTTCACCAGTGGGAAACAAGGGAGAAGGAAAAAATTTTAGAGGGAAAACAGAAGGGGTGGAGGGAGAAAAAAGTGTCACCAAAACTGATGGAACAGTAATACATGCTTTCACTGCTGGGGCCCAAACACAACAGGCCCACTTAGCCCAAGAGATTGACCAAACACACAGCCACATAGAAAATCAGGAAAACAGTGACCCCGACTTTTCAATCAAGCTAAAGAAATGGAAGAAAAAGGCTAGAGTGACTTTAAGTTCAGCCTCTATTTCAAAGGGCCCCCTGAAGAGAAGACACTCGGAAGAACAAAATGCTGAATTGACAACTGAAATTAAGAAAAGAAAGACTGAGAATGTTTTAGAGGGAAGCGCCATTCCAGTAAGCCCTATTCCTAAAAATCTAATCCAGAATGGGGTTTGTGGGGAGTGGGAAAGACGAGATGTTGACGAATTGGATGAAGGAAAAAATTTCAGATCGGTGGAGGCTGCAATGCAGCCCCACCGAACATTATGAAAATCTTATGTTGGAACGTCCGAGGGCTGGGGAATCCTCGGACGTTCCGAGCTGTGCGGGAAATCCTGCATAGCACAGGTCCAGAGTTGGTATTCCTGAGTGAGACTAAATTGAAGGACACTCAGGCAGTGAAAGTTAGTAACAGATTGGGTTTTGAAAATTGTTTGGCTGTGAATCGGAAAGGATGTGGTGGAGGATTAGCTTTACTTTGGAAAAGAGATTTAAATGTGAATGTGGTTTCCTATAGCATGCACCATATTGATGCAATTGTGAAGAGCACATAAGGATTTACATGGAGGTTCTCCGGGGTCTATGGGCATCCAGAAGCAACACAGAAGAGGCACACGTGGGAATTGCTTCAGAGGTTATCTTCATTCTTTGATTTGCCCTGGATTTGTGGGGAGGATTTTAATGAAGTATTGGGTGCGGAGGAAAAGATAGGAGGGGAGGAAAAGAGACTGGATGACATAATCTCTTTTAGGGAGGCCTTAATGGATTGTAATCTAGAGGATTTGGGTTCTGTAGGATACCCTTTCACATGGTCAAATAGGAGGTTTGGGGGAGGCTTGATTGAAGAAAGGCTAGATAGGTTCTGTGGAAATTCAAAATGGCGAAGTCTGAATATGGTGCTCACAAGCAAGAACGTAGAAGCTTGGGGCTCAGACCATATTCCGATTTTGCTAGAGATGAAGGGAAGAATTTGGAGGGAAGTGCTTAGTAAAACGATAGGTATAAGATTTTTCTATGAAGACATGTGGAGTCCTTATCAAGTTTGTGGGGATATCATTAAGGACTGTTGGAAAGATTTCAAGGGAGGACAAGATGATAACCCAATCCTGGATTTTGTGGAGTGTGTGGGGAAAACACAATTGAAGTTAAAGAATTGGAGTACCAAGGAGTTTGGGGGGCGACACAAACGATTAAAGGCACTGCAGGACGAACTTAAGGGGGTTAAAAGGCAAAGAGATCAGCCTTGTGAGGGGTTATAAATCAGTAGGATAGAGGAGGAAATTGACTCCCTGTTGCGAGAAGAAGAGACTTATTGGAGGCAAAGGTCTAGAATCTCATGGCTTAAAGGTGGGGATAGAAATACAAATTTCTTTCATGCCTATGCTTCGGAAAGGAGAAGAAAGAATACAATAAAGGAAATAAGGGATACAGATGGGGGTTGGGTGACGAGTGATGAAGACATTGCTAAGGTGGCGAGTAGTTATTTTTCTGACCTTTTTACAACTACCAATTCTTCACCACAACAAGTTGATTTGGCACTGGAAGGAATCCAAGGAAAGTTGACAGAGGAGATGCTCTCAACTCTAAATATCCCTTTCACAGCAGAAAATATTCATGAAGCCCTTAGAGAGATGCACCCGAACAAAGCCCCTGGGCCATATGGTTTTCCAGCAGTGTTTTACCAAAAACATTGGGCAGCCATAGGTGAGCAAGTTACGCAGACATGTCTGGCAGTTTTAAACCAACTTGCCGACCTCTCAAGTTTAAACCACACTTTGATCGCCTTAATCCCCAAACAACAGCAGCCCACAATAATCTCTGTTTTTAGGCCTATAAGCTTATGTAATGTTATATATAGGATAATAGCTAAATGTGTGGAAAATAAGCTCAAGAAGGTACTTGGTGGTTTGATATCTCGAAATCAGAGTGCTTTTGTCCCTGGCAGGCTGATCACAGACAATGTCATTGTTGGATATGAGTGCCTACATAAGGTGAGGAAGAAAAAACAGGGTAATATGGGGTTGGTAGCTCTGAAATTAGACATTAGCAAAGCTTATGACAGAGTTGAGTGGAGTTTTGTAATGGGGGTGTTAGGTAAACTGGGGTTCCCTGAATATTGGAAAAGGCTGATCTATAATTGCATCTCTACTTCAAGCTTCTCGGTTCTTATTAATGGAAAGGCTAAGGGATTAATATTTCCACAGAGAGGGCTAAGGCAAGGATGCCCGTTATCTCCATATCTTTTCATTTTGTGTGCAGAAGCATTTTCAGGGTTGCTAAATAAAGAAATGAGGGAGACAGCTTTTAGTGGATTAAAATTTGGAAAAGATGTGGAAATCTCGCACTTACTGTTCGCGGATGATAGTTTGGTATTTACAAAGGCGACGACAAGAGATTGCACAAAGTTGAAGAGTCTATTTGATTCTTATGCAAGTGCATCCGGTCAGATTTTCAACTTTGAGAAGTCATCGATCCTGTTTAGTCCAAACACCAAACCAGAAACAGTAAATGAGATAAAGGATGTTTTCAAGCTAAATTCGGCCTCCCCTCATGAGAGGTACCTAGGGCTACCCTCTATGATAAGCAAGAACAAAACGAAGCTTTTTAACGAGATAAAAAACAAGGTTTGCCAAAGAGCTACTAATTGGCATAGCAGATTGTTTTCCAGTGGAGGAAAAGAGGTTCTAATCAAAGCCGTGGCGCAAGCAATCCCATCGTATGCAATGAATGTTTTCAAACTCCCTTGTGGCTTATGTGATGAGATGCAAAAAAAGTTAAATGGGTTCTGGTGGGGATCATCGAGTGACAAAAGAAAGATCCATTGGTCCAATTGGGGTAGGCTAAGTAAATCAAAAGAGGAAGGGGGAATGGGTTTTAGGGATTTTGAACTTTTCAATAAAGCTCTACTGGCTAAGCAAGGTTGGAGGATTCTGCAAAACCCAGACTCACTGGTGGCAGCTATTCTTAAAGCTAAATATTTCAAGAATGGACACTTCTTAACTGCAAGGTTAGGCTATAACCCATCTTTTACATGGAGGAGCATTCTATGGGGTAGAGATCTATTGAAGATGGGACTTAGATGGAGAATTGGTAATGGGGAGAGTGTGACAATCCTGGAAAATAATTGGCTGCCGAGGCCTAAGTTTTTTAGACCAGTCTTGTGTAAGTCACTGCCACCAAATGCAAAGGTTAGCTCTTTACTGTTGGGTAATAATGAATGGGATGAGAACCTTATTAAGGAGAACTTTGTGGATGAAGATGCCCAGGAAATTCTGAACATTCCACTGCCAAAGGAAGCAAAGCAGGACCAAATAATACATGGATATAAGTGAGGTTTGGTAGATGTTGGATGATAAATTTCATGACGAACTATTATATGTAATATGCTTATGATATGAAATTATTATAGGTAATGTTAACATTTTAAACACGTCTCATGATCACGTGTTACATATATTCTCAAGTATATGCACTAAGTATGAGATGTAAAACACGCTTTATAATAATGATTAATATGTATGCATTATGATTATAACTTGTGTGTATGTTTCATGTTATAAATCAATTACATGTTTAGTGCTTATGAATTAAGTTGTAAACCTTAAGTTTATAGTTAGAGTCATGTATTTTTTTAGATACAGGTTATAGTATCCCATTTATGTTACGATTTAAGTTTATGAATTAAGTTGTAAACAGCGAAACGGTTTCCCGCTATAATTGGAGAGTAAAAGAGTCACCACCCAGTATGAAACACTGAGAATGATTTAAGGTGGCACTACGCCTCTCCTAAGGTTCGATCTTAACTTCGTTTGGGTTCGTAACAATCTTTTACTAATTCTAGTATAAAATTAATGCTTAGTGGAGGTATCCCCACATCTTATAATGAAACCTCACACAAAAGCAATTTAATGGCATATAAATGATACAATCCTAAAATAAAAGAAACGTAAAAAAAAAAAACGAGTAAATGTCTTTAGATTATTACAACATTAGTAAAATGATAATAAAATAAAATATAGTATAAATGTTTAGAAATTATTAAAACAATGATGAAGTACTAACCAAACAGATCATAATACATATCTTTCCGGTCTGATATCTTTGAAACCAAGCCGAATAAAATTTTTATTTGGTACTTAATGTCCAAATATTTTTATCAATGTCCGGCTGGACTTGATGTAAGTTGGGGCGAAGGTACTGCATGAAACCAGAATAGCAGAAACATGCAAATAATAGACAAGGCAACAATAAATCATAATATGCTTAAATTGGAAACAAAAAAGAACATAATATATGTATAGTCATAATAGTAACGAGGCGAAAAAAAACATAATTACAAAAGCAGAAACATGACAGAGACATGCATAAATATCAGTAAGTTAGCAACATATTCATATCAGTAATAAAATAACGGTGCAATGAGTACAAACGTAAGATAAGATAAAATACAGCGATGAAATAACACTAAAATAACAAGACATAGTAATAGAATAACACAAGAATACAAGGATAATAAAAGGTAGTAATAAACTAAAGAAAGCGTCGAACGCGACCAGATGTATGTGCATGTTTGGAGAGATGTGTGTGCATGTCTGGCTGGATATGATGAATGTTTGGCCGGAGATGCTGTGTTAGTACAAAAACTCTAAAAATTCCAAAGTGAAAGAGGTGCCCTTAGGTCGTACCTTTGTATGTCGTGGGCTTGATGAATACTTCTGAAGCCTGGATGCTTCCTGGAAAGGGGAAATTTCAGGGATTCGCTTATTGCTTCTCTCTATTTTATCGCTCTCTGATTTTCTTAGGGCACAATTTCAGTATCTCATTCATATTTCCAGATAGCCCCCTGTGAAAGGGTGGAAGCCCTCATTTTATTATGGCTGGCTGGGTCTAAAAATGGAAGGGAGGCATGATCTCTTCCCTTTTTCGCCTTTGTCTAAAATAATTGTCAATCTTTCGTCATTTATAACTCAATTAATATTAGGCTAGATATAGTCGTGTCCATGATTCTAGTAACTAAAGATCTTTATAGTCATTGATAGGTTGGTACAGCTAGTTAATGTCTGACTGGACATATATTTTGAATTATATGTCCGACCAGACATGTATTTTGAATTACATGTCTGGCTGGCATCAATCAGATCCCGTGATTGCAAGGATTGACCATCAGCAAACTCACTAACACGTTTTCTATGTCCGAATGGATATAGGGTTTCAGGTGTGTCTGGCCGGTCTATCTAGTCTAGAAGAAGGTATGCCGGACATAGGTGATGCCTGGCCAGTATTTGGTTGTGTTTCATGAATTCCCTAGAGACCATTTCCCTTCCAGCAATCATCCTTGCAATTTCCCAAGCTTTGAGAAAGTGTCCCTATAAGAGATTCATCATCGGGCAATGCGTAAAAATACAGCGTCTACAGTCACCTTCATTTTAGTAGGCTTGTGTAGTGTGTGGCAATGACAAGTCTATCAAAGTCATGCAGTATTTTTACATACTTTGTTCATCGGCATCACCATACTTACCAAACATGGTAGCGGTTATTTTATTTGATTGATGTTTGATGGCATTTTGGTCTACCTAAGATGTTCTGGGTTAATTGGTTGACTTGAGCGGTATTTTGATCCACCAGTGACTTCTTCTTTAGGGATGGTATCATTTTGATCCATCTGAGATGTTCTTGAGCAGAATTTTGATCTGATTAGGAGTTCTAAACTCGGATGACGGCATTGTGGTTCACTTGGGATGTTCTGAAGGCATTTATTATCTTTAACAACCTTTTGATCTACTTAGGAGTTTTTCTTTTGGTTGATGGAATTTTATCCATCTGAGATGTTTTAGAGTTACTTATTATCTTGAGTAGTATTTTGATATGCTCTAGAGTTTTCTTTCGGTTGATAGTGTTTGTTCTATCTGATGGCCTTTTGTTCCATCTGTTTCTCCTATTACTGACGTGCCAGTGTGACTGATGGTCGTTTGTTCCATCTGCTTCTGACTTTGGTGGCATTTTGATCGCACTAATAGTCTTTTAGTTCCATATGCTTCTCGGTATTTGGATCTATCTGATGACATTTTTCCCATATGCTTCTTGGCATTTTTAATTCGACTGATAGGCTTTTCCTCCATTTTCTCTTTGACATTTTGATCCATCTCATGGGCTTTTCTTCCATATGTTTCTCGGCTTCTTGGAATTTTGATTTGTTTACTTCTCAGCATTTTTACCATTATGATGGGCTTTTCTTCCATTTACTTGTGGCTTTTTTATCCTTCTAATGGGCCTTTCTTCTTTCTGCTTATGGATTTTTGATCCTTCTGATGGGCTTTTCTTTCATACGCTTATGGTTTTTTGATCCTTTGATGGGCTTTTCTTCCATCTATCTATGGCTTTTTGATCCTTCTGATAGGCTTTTTTTTCCAACTACTTATGGCTTTTTGATCATTCTGATGAGCTTTTCTTCCATCTTCTTGTGGCTTTTTCATCATTCTGATGAGATTTTCTTCCATTTGCTTCTTAGCTTATTGGCCTTTAGATCTATTTGATGGGCCTTTCTTCCATCTGCTTTTTCTTTAGGCGGGCCTCGCCCCCAATATTCTCTTTTGAACGGGTTTTATCCCCAACATTCTTCTTTTGGTGGGCCTCGCCATTACATCTCTGATTTGGATGCTCTGTGTCTTGGAGGCTTTTGCCTTATGCCTCGCTTCTTGAGAGTTCTTCTTCTCTGCTTGCTTTGTATTTTCCTAAAAAGAAATGTCATATGTATGCATGTGTTCAAATGATCTCTAGATGCATGCCTGTTCCATCGACTTGAGAGTGTGCATGGATTGCGATACTTCACTGCATAGACATAATTAGGTTTTGCCTCACTGTTTGTCTCTAATGTCCTTCGGACTTCCCAAATCATCGAATAAGTTATCTTTTGTCATTGAATGATTATCGCATATTCTCAAAAAGCTTTTTTTTTATTATTTTGTAAAATCCTGTCTCATTTCAAAGTATGATCATTGTCTAAATTCAAAATTAATTTTAACCAAAGAGAATAGAGGTGATAAGGCTGGACACGCAGGTCCAATTTAATAAATCGAATTTATTACAACAATTTCCAAAATTGCCCCACCCGACTAATATCCATCCGATATACATTATTCATTCATCACAACCACGTATTCACACATAAGCATGCTATCAATCAATCTAACCAAATTAATTAATCTGATAATTATGTGATCATCCAATGTTCAAACAACGATTTGATTTTGGTCGAGTCAAACTCGTTTTTGCGAATAAGTACTCAAAATACGAATTCTTGAATTAAATTAAACTACATCATTAAATCCAATTTAACATGTATTTAATACTAATTCAATATTCAATTCCAAATTAAATATTACACTTTATTTAATAAACCTTTAACGACTTAAATTCCAAATTTAATCGTGTCGGGTCTCAAAGCCCGATTAACGTCCAACGTCAATTCAATTCAAGTCTAATGGGCTTTAATTAATTTCTTTAAGGCGTGGGCTTCGGCAACCAAAGCCCAATCAAGGAGTAACCCCATAAGCCCAGAAATCAATTTAGGCCCATTAGGCCCAATTAAACTTTAAAGGTTTATAAGTTGTATTTGGGCTTAACGGAAGTGGCTTTGGGCCCAATTGGATCCAATCCAATTTGTCCAAATCCAACTTTGTACAACAAAGCCCAATAAGCCCATTTACAACATAATAAGCCCAAATCCAATTTAAGGCCTAAATAACTAAATTACATGAATCCAATTCCGCAATTTAATTACCTAAAGTGCATTACATGATTAATCACCCAAATCAATATTTCCAAAACATTAAATTAGTCCAATTAAGCATGCTAAACATCATCATCACATGTCCAACACACTTTGATGAAAAATCAAACCCATTAACCATGCTTAAAGTCTCGGCCAAGGGAGTAATTTTTGTCCGATTTGAATTTAATCCAATTAATTCCACAATCGACATCTAATTAAATTCCCGAATGATTTCCAATATATCCAATTATCAAAATCAAAAATCCAAGACATTATAGGGCATAATGCATTCGGCCACCTTAAGGAAATTGGGGATTTTTGTTCAATTCAAAATTCAATCCAATTAATTTCAAATTAACATCATCCTACATGATTCTAACTCATCCAATGAATCAAAATCAAAAAATTCCAAATTTCCAAATAACCCTAAACTTTCGGCCAACACATATATTTTGGGGAAAATTATTCCAAATTAATTTTCATGAAATTGATCCAATCAAACTTCAATTCAACATCATTTAAACATGCTCAATCAAACAATTTAACCAAATCAAGCTCAAAATCAATTTCCCAATTTTAAGCCCTAAAAATTTCATGCTTGAACCTAGGCTCTTGATGCCATTGTTGGTAATTATTCTAGGTCCCAAGATCATCAAACAAGCATGATAAAGTGTGAAATACATATCAAAGGAGTTACGGAATACTCACATCGATCGGTTGTGCGAAACGACGAACAAAACTCCAAGATTGCTCACTGAATTTAGGCGCCCACTGCAGCAGAATTTCAGTCCACTGTCTTCTGTTTTGAGCTGAGATTTGAGCCTCGAATTTGCGTCGAACGATTCCCGGCTCGTGGGTGAGTTTCCCTAACACCTTCGCAAGTCTCTCGGAGTGCTAGCTCCGCTTGATTTTGCCACAAAATCAAGGCACATGCTTCCCCAAACTCACGGCATTTCAAGAGAAACCAGTGAGCTTATTTTGCCACTTTGGGCGTGAATGTGAGAGAGTGTGGAGAGAAGAAGAAAATGTGTTAGTTTTATTAGAAAAGTGTAAATGTTTGGTTT